>JAPDSC010054606.1:0-26104 GCA_026290005.1 Latrodectus geometricus
TAAAAATGTTAAATTAATTTTTTAAAATTTTGTTTGTGAATTTTTTATTTAAATAACTTTTAGTTTATTTTAAAATTTAAATCAAAAATATTTTTGTTATTGAATTTAATTTTGTGGGCTATTGTTTATTATTTTGTTAAGTTTTTTTTTTATATCTTTTTAGTAAAATATGGATAATATTATTTAAGTTAAGAAATATTTAAAAACTTCTTCAAATATGCTTTGTTATTAATTATTTTAAATATGTAGTTATTTTTATATACATATTTTAAATGGTTTAACTAAACTTATTTTTTTCTTTATACTTAGTTATGCAATGTAGGACAATGTAATAATCAGTATTTTGTTATTGTCTGCTGTCTTTTAAATTAAACTTTTAAATTGATTTAACATAAAAAAGTTTTACTATTAGGAAATCCCCTGTACTAGGGGTTGGCAACCTATTGAAATCAATAATTTACAAAATTTCTTAGTTTTTAAAGAGCCACTAAAATTTTAGTTTTAATATATTGTATTTATTTATACATACATTTTTTTATTTAAAATAAACAACTTTGAATACTGAAAAATATTCATATAAAAACACAAATATAAATATCAATGAAGCTGCATGCCTTTTGAAAGTTTTATTAGATCTGGTTTTTAACTTGTTTTAAAATTCTAGCATGACTCTAGACATTAATTTGTTACTTGATTTTTAACATAACATTTTATTATATTTTTGCTAGAGAATGTTCACTTGCACAAATAAATCAACTTAAAGATTGTCAGCACTCCTATGCCAACTTCTTCACTACACTATAGTATATTTGAAGACTTAATATGAGAGGTTCAACTTGATAAATTTCTTTAAGAGCTTTTTTTTTTTTTTTTTTGTGCTGTATGTTGTGCATGGATTTTTGCACTTCCAACTTGCTCTTGAGATCTGTCAACTTTCCATTCTACATATCTTTACTTATAAATCCAACAATTATATTTGAAATGATGTCAAATCCAATGTCAATTAAAAATGTAATCCAATGTCAAATCCTTTTGTCTCAATGTTGATCTTATGTGCATTTTTGTTGAGGATTATGAATGCAAGATTACTTTTGATTTAAATTGCTAGAATCTCAGCGAATCCATCTTTCATGCTTTTTGAAGCTATGTGAAACTAATTCATGTCAATAGTTTCATTAATCTCATCATGATATTGCTCAAGGTTTTTAAAATAATTTTCTACTGTCCATGTCTTTAACATGAAGTTTTTTCGGAAACAAACTACTTCTTCAAGGCATAGACTTAGTTGCTCCATCCTTACAGTTTTAGATTTAGTTCATTTAGCTTCATTGTGTTACTTACCATAAAGTTGAATTTTTGCAGCCAATTGTCTTCTTTCATTTCAGAATAATCAATACTTTAATTGAGAAATATCATTATTTCACTTAAACAAAAAGCAATGTGGAGCAGCTCCTTGCCTATGAAAGCCATTGCACTTTATTGTGCAGAAGTAGATCAGAAACACAAATATAAATATAATTAGCTATCTCTTACATCAATGAAATCTGTAAACGAGCAAAACTTTACCAAAGTAGAGTGCTTTTTCCAAGATACTGTTTATCTTAATTACCAAGTTCATGATTTTAACTAGAAATATTTGACACAAAGTGTTTCTTAATGAATTTTGCAGTGGAATATTAGAATTTCATGGTATATGTTTTTTAAAAATTGATGTTATGCTTCTGTGTATTTCCATCATATTTCTGCTTCCATCAGTTTCTATGGAAATGATTTTATTGTTGTCCTACCATTTTCACAACATTTGCTATATCTTCTCCATGAATTTACCCTGAGAACAGTAGGAATTCTACCAGTTCTTTTGGAACTTTGGGCTACATGTATTTGTTCAAAAGGGTAATTTATGTTAGTCCTTTATGTCACAAGACTCATAGTAAGTCATATGGCAAAAGCCAGTTGAAAGTCTCCCATTATAGCACATGTGGAACATTTGAAGATATTTTAGCAGTTCTATCTTGTAATGTTTTAGCAGATAATGACAAATTTTTAAATTTTTTTATGAATTCTGCTTTATTTTTAAGATTACAGAACAGCTCTTCATGCACACGTATAAAACAATGATTGCTTTACTCACCATCTGTGAATGGGTTTCCTCATTTTTACAATTTGTAATAATATTGCAAAGCTAACCAAATTCACATGAGTAGAAGATTGCACACAGTTACTTAGCATAAAATTTTATGTGTTTTCTGGAACTCTTTAACAGTTTTTTCTTATACCTGACTGGTTGGATAATTACCAGTAAATTGAGTATTTTCGTAGTGAAGTGTATCTCCAAATTTAATTTCTTAGTGTACAAGTTGGATAGTCAACACTGTCCAGTCCTTATTGGATTCTTGATTTTCTTCTTCAGCTCTTTTTTTTTTTTTTTTTTTTTTTTTTTTCTAATTTTTTGAGGGAGGGGGGGGGAGGTGACAAAATTATTTTTTTTTTGAATTTACTTATATTTAAAATAGCTAACAAATTATTTATTATTATTACATTAACAGGATCCCTTGATATGCAATCTAATTCTGTTACATTGACCATGCTATCTGAGAATAGCAGATTAACAATACATCTGAAGTTCAAACATGTTAGGTAAACTCTAGATAGGTGAGATGTATATGAAATGCAATTGACTAAACTTCATAAGTTTACTCTCTTTAATAAAACAATAGTTCAAGTTTATCTTGTTGCAGTCATGTTAAACATAGTAGTTTGCTATTAACAGTTATGAAAATAGAAGCTATTAAAAAATTAGGTACTTAAAAATACTTTTTCTCATTTTTTAATAATTCATTGATAATAATTTTTAATTTTGGCATATGGATCTGCAAAGCTACAACTTTACAACAAAGCAAAAGAGCTTGATTGCTTTTGTGAGCTGTTAGTTGTTGATCCCATCCTTATGACATCATGATTTATAATATTTAACCCAATTATGGAATGTTAGCATACTTCATGGAGCTGAGAGATAATAATAATTTTTTAAAAAAATTGGCTTTGATATTTCTTATTACAGCATTAATCTATTTTTAATTAATAAAAGTAAAAATGTTAACCTTAATGTTTGCTATTGTCTCCCAATTCATTTTATGCGGAAGTGAACAGGAAATTAAAAAATATTTCCTAAGATATTAATGAAAATTGTTCACAAATTACTTAAATAGTAAAAAATGTAAAAAAAAAATTCAAACTTGTTTTTAGTTTATTAAGGATTTTTAAGTTCAAATTTTATTCCAATTATGTGTCATATTAATTTGATTCAGTGTAAACATGCATTTTATATCATTTTTAATTAAAGTAATTAAATAATTATCCTACTTTTTTATTTGTCTAATTATTCTTTTTTTATTATAAGCATAAATAATTCCTAATAATTTAATTATTAAATGACTAAAAAGTTACATAAATCAACAAAGAAGTCTTTTTGTGTAATTTTTATTTTACATTTTGTCTCTCTTAATATATAAATTGTTTTAATCAATAGAGTATTTCAATGTACTAACAAGTTTTAAATTCACTTTTTTTTTAAAATTTTACAATTTTTTTTTCTTTTTTTGAAATATTTATAGATCTAATTTTAAATTTATTGATTTTATTTTTGTTGACTTTATATGTATATATTTTAATTTTTCAATCTCAAGTATTCAGTAAGTACATTTTGCTTTAAATTTATATTTCGTTTATTATTCTTATGACTGTGCAAAAAAATTATATCTAATAAATTGTTTTATGCAGTATGTTTTATTTCACAATTTTATTATTTTTAGAATTTCAAGACAAGCATTTATTGTGCCAGTTGTTAGAAAAAATGTTCAAAACCATGTCCAAATTAGTTTATAACAGAGAGGATATTGTTTCCATTCAAATTATTGATATTTTCTCTGAAGAAGATGATCTATTGTTTGGTGTTGTACTTGCTACTCTTAGAATATACGTGAATTTACGACATGAAATTAATTTGAAGTATGTTTATGTTGCATTTTCAGTATTTTATTTTTAATGTTTGATATTGTGTAATGGCTAGCTCAACTAAAGTCTGAGACTGAATTTCAGACTTCCTTAATGTTTATAAAATGAAATTCTGGAAGCATTTCATAAAGACTGAGTCATATTTATGCATGAAGTAAAATAAACTTGGAAAACTTCTCACTACTTGTAGTAGCAAATATGTTTGCAGAAATCATAAATAATTCTCATGCTCATCATTTGTTAGGATTGAACATAGGATATTCTTCTTGAAGGGATATGGTTTTATTGTTTTTGTGAATGTCTTAACTTGAATCACACACACGTACACATACTGTTTTGTTGGAATATTGTAACTTTTTAATTTTTATCATATAATTTGTTGAGTTGTATTTTTCTTAAATGATGGTATATCTAATATATATTTTTAAAGCATAAATTGAATTGAAAATTATGTCTTATCTTTGAAGTGTTAGTAACGGAACCAAACAATAATTCTCTATATTATTAATATATTCATATATTCAAAAGTTTTTAAAATTTCAAAATATTCATGTTTTGCATTCCAATGATTGCTATCTTGTTTCTATTATAGTTATTATAAATATGTATTTGAATTGTTTGTTTAGTGTATGTAGCAAATCTTTACGCTTAAAATATTAATGAAAAGCTAACTACTATATATATGTAGTATTTTTAATAGTCATTAATATTTTATTTGTTAATTGTCTTTTATATTTTACTTGTTTTTAGTTTCCGTTATTATATTTCATCAAATAGAAAGAATTTAAAGGAAATATTACTGAAAAACATTTAAATTCACTAAATAAAGTTTAAGAATTTCATTTGTGAAAGAAATGTGTATTGACTTAACATTTATAATGATGTGCATAAATCTAAATATGATAATGATACAAAACACAGAATAACTCATTTGTGTAAACCATTTCTGGTTTTAGTGTGATTAAAGTGTTATGTTAAAAGGGAATTAAAAATATCAAGAGGATGGTTTCATTCTTGTTCATAAAATAAATGCATTTAATAATATGATTTTTTTTTCTTTGTTAATTGTGAATTTGATTCTATTACCTTTAAATATTAGTGTTCATTTAGAAACTATGCCGGTTGGGCCAAACAGTAAAAACATTTGATGGAAGAGTTTTGCTAAAAACAAAATTTAACCTGCTCGTATCATCATGTTTGATTAGATTTCCTATGAAATTAAGATACACAATTCTGTTAGGAAATAAATTTAATTTGCATGCATGAGATTTTATTATCTCTATGAAATAATCTTAATTTTGGATCACATTCCAGATAAGAGAATTATTTTTATGCAGATGATAGATATAAGAAAGGATTTTTCAAACTCTTCAAAAAAATCTCAACCCACATAAAGTATTATAAATAGTTTTAAGGGAACTTTAAGCTCTAAAAAATATCACTGTTCAAGGTGATTTGGATTGTTCTCTATGAACAAGTTTTGCTTGGCTGAATCAGAAAAGCAATGCATTTTTTTTTTTAATTTATCCAATTTGAAGTAAATATATTCCAAATTATTATGAATGTTCATGTCCAAAATGAAAGTCAAAATCACTGAACATTGAAGGTCTGAGTGATTTCCATTCTGCTGCACTAGCCTTGCACTGTTCAAAATAAATGTCAAATTTAAGATTTTGTGAATAAAAAAAATAAAAAAATAATTAGAATGTTGATCATTTAGTCACCAGCTTAGCTTTTACATATTTGGAGTTGATATTGAAATATTTGTACTCTGAACTTGCTAATACTTTTGAATTATCACCTCTTTCAGTTATTCAGTTATCAAAATATGTGTAAGGATATATATATATATATATATATATATATATATATATATATAAATGGATGAATTTGCATATAATCTTCTTTCACTCTTTTATATTTTGTCAAAGTTTTTGCTGAAATATCTTGTAGCCTTTATCATACTTTACTCTCGATGATAATTTTATTCAATATTTTTTTTTTATGCATGAAGGAACTCTTTGTCTTTCAATCTTCTTATATGAATTCATTTATATTAATGAATTTCCTATTTGAATTATATTAGGAATTGATTTTGTTGTAATTCATAGTTAGTTAATATTAATTCTAAATACCAGGCATGAACAAATTAAAGAATAAAGAATTACAATGTTTATTTTAAAACCAATTTTTTAAAATTTTTTAACAGCATAATCTTTGTTTGCAATACTTTTTGGGAGCTTTGATAAAACAATATTGATTTAAGAATCTTTGAATAAAGATACTGAAATTAGATATTTATGATTTAAAAAATGATTAATTTGTTTTAGAAAATGTTGAAGGTTATTTTCTAAATATATATTGTAGTAAATATTTTATTAAAATGTATTTATGTATTACAGTAGATATAATTTAAATGTCTATACAATGTTTTTTATCATGCAATTTTTATTTATTTTCTAATGAAATTGTTAATTTGTTCTCAATTTAAACAGATATTCATTGGTTTTTACATACTTATTATAAGAGTGAACTGAAAAAATTTAACATATCAGATTAATATACAAAAGAAAAAAACTTTAATTTTTCTAAACAGCATGTTATTTATTTAAATATTGGAAATAAAATTTGAAACATTTAAGTACACTTCAAATTAATTTATTTGAAAGTTTAATTTTCTGAGGAAACTTTTAAACATTGCCAGTTTTTATAGTTTTCATTGTTATATCTTTTTTATTTATTTTTATATAATCTTTTTTTCTTTTTGAATTCTTTTTAAATTGAACTCACAGATTTGATTGATTTATGAATATATATATAAATATTCCATCAAGCTATAAAATTTTAGAAAAACTATTAAAAAATTTTCTCCGTTTTAAGTACTATTTTCAAAGTTAGTTGCATATGATTATTCTGGAACACTATCAGGGTGAATGAAAGAAGTTTAATATTTATAATGTCAGATATATTGGATAATTTTTTTTTATTTCCTATTTATGATGCTTAGTTTTGTATCACATTACAGTGAATAAAAGTTGAAGAATTTAACTTTTACCATCAGAGTAATATGTATATCAAATTAAAAATAATTTGTGCATTTTATACAAAATAGTTTACCTCCAACTCATTCATGAAACTACAGTTTTCATTGCATAAAATTTTCTTATAAATGTTTTGTTAATTGTAACAGTAGCTAGCATAAATGTTGGTTTAAGAAATAAATTATATAAATTTGAATAACTTTTATCATATTCATTTACTGATCTTATTGAAAAATCAATTCATTCAAAATATAAATTATAAAATCTTACTTTATGATAAATAATATAGTGGAATATGTCCTGTTTTAACAGAAATAGTGCATTATTAATTTTTTCATTTGCTTTCAAGTGTTTAGATTCTAACATATATTTGTTCTAATTTAAAGATGTACTTTTTTTTTCCAGATTTGAACATCCTGCCTTAAAAATGTTTCAGCATGATCTCAACCCTCATGTGTTATTTATACAAATGCTGCAACTTCTTGGTTACAGTTACAGTGAACTGTTGTCATTTTTATTATCTGATGAAACTTGCTGTCTATTGTATCTTACACAATATTTAAAACTTCTTCTTAAAGAAAAAGCTCAATTTCTAGAAGCTCATGATATGTTTGGATGTGTAGATATATTTTGTGAAACAAAGGTACAAGAAACTGAGGAAAAATTTCCCATATATCATTCCCATAAATCTCTGGAAAATTCATTAAAAACTAATGATTTGAAATGTTCAGATAATATTTCAACAACTACTTTGAGAACCTTAAAACCTTGGAAAAATATTAAATTGTCAGATGGTTTTACAGATGATTTTTGTGCCAACCCATTTACTGCATCTAAAAGAAGTGCTTCTGAGAAATATTCTTCTGTTCCATCTTCTCTTGTGTCTTATTCTTGTTCTTCAAGCTCTGAAGATGAATCTGGAATGGAATGTGATGCAAAACAAAGTAAAAACATTTTAATGACTGTGTTAGTTTTGACAAATTTGAGAATGGGAATTCAGAAACTTGTTGCACTAAAAGAATTTCCTTATAATGTAGGACCTTTATTATCATTGCTGAGTTCATGTGAAGATTTATTTAGATAATATATCATATATATACATATTTATTAAATTTAAAAAGTATTGTTTTACATTTTAAGAAAGGAAAATCATGTTACATAATATTTGTTGCATCATATTAATAACATCAATTTATTGCTACATCATTTGATGTAATAAAATACTTATTTTTTTTAACACTGTATTCCTTATTTTGTTAACATTCTTTGTGATTATTTTATTGTTTTAAGTACATGAAGAGTCTTTTTTCGTGTACTAATATTTGTAACATTTGTTAAATCTTCTATTTGAGAACTACATTTAATCAGCACCTGTCTTGAAATTATTTTCTTTGATGCAAGTTTTATAAACTAATATTTTCTGTATCAATGTTATAAATGTTAAAAATATTACTGCATGTTCATGCTGACATGCTCATTTGTGTCACAATATTTCCAATTTTACTAAATTAATGTACTTATATCAGATTCATTTTGCTTTGTAAAATATTTTAATAAATATGTTATTTTATTCTCCATTTTTCTTTCATAGTTTTATTTTATATATTTTGTTATTTATTTTATAACATCTTTTTCTTTCTTTTTTTTTACGATAAACACAGTTTAATATCAAAATGTCTCTGCTGTTGTATTAAAACCACAATTTTTAATGTGGTTTTTAATTTTATTGGCAGAAAATAATAAAATATTCATATTGTTTAAAAAATTTTCCTATGAAATAAATTGTGTGTCTTTAAATTCATATTGTTAAAGTGCATCTCTTAAAAAAACAAATAAGAAATTAAAAAAAAAAATCGGATACATTGATTTTTTGAATATTTTTATAACTGCAATATTTTTATTAGTAGTTACAAAAATTACTTCCTAGACTTAACTCCTATTTAATGAAATTCTTAAGTTTATTGATTTTCAAGACTTGAATGTTTAATTAGAAATGTTTTTTTTTTTCATGTCAAGTGTTTTTGGAGGCAGATTTCAGGTAACTGTTATTTTTTATTCCTGGAAGATCGAAGTATTTAATAAGACATTTCACTACCTTACCAAGCAGAAAGAAAATTGTAATATTTACGATTTAAAAATTATCAGATGATAAGCTTAATTTGTCAGTGTTTTTGTTAGGTTTTTAAGAAGTAAGCACATCCTGGAATATCTGAAATTTATATCATGCATTGAATGACAAGTTCTTCTTTTTGCAAGCAGTTCTCTTACCAAATTCTCTATAATAGAAGAATTAATTTAGTTTACAAAATTTTTTAACAGTTTAGATAAAGAATAAAGTGCACTAAGGTCACAGTTATAAGAATTCGTGAATTATCGGTACACCGTGTCACCCTTCATCCATCTCTGGAAAGTGAGTGTTTTAAAAGTGAAACGCTGCTTCTTTTCAGATACTGCGCAGAATGTGAGCACCTATTTCCTGAGATGCTTACTTTCCAAGTGATCGAATTTTAAGAATGATGTAAGTAAATACTTGCTTATACTACGTCAAATCAGCTTACCATTCTCTTAATCGCTATGATATCCTTCGTTTAAATCGCAGGCATTCTTTAAAAAGCCAAACGGAAAAAATTTTTGACGGCTTAAAATGACATGTAGAGAAAATGTTATTCTTATTTTTGATCAATTTCCAGAATACAATAACAGAATTTTATGTTTTGAATATTTGTGTAACTCTCTTGTTAGATCATAATAACAAATATTACTCAAAATATTATAAATTTTTCTAAATATAGCAGTTAAAAACATTGTACAAGTATTTAGCAACACAATCTAAGTAAATAATAAAATAATGAGTGAAAGATAATGAATACAATTATAATAGCATGTAAAAAACGGCTTGAAAAGCAAAATTATTACTGTTGCACAAAATAAATTACAGGTGAAAGACCAAAAATTTGGCTGTGATGATAATTTAAGCAAATGTCTTTATAAAAACTCAATTTTTATGTTCCCCCGATTGTAAAAACATGGTGAATCCTTCTAAATGAAAAACTAAATCTAGGAAACAAGGTGCTTTCGGTTTTATTAGATTACAGAACAATATACTTCTGGGCAAAGACTGTTAAAAGAAGTACTGTATACCATCGATACATGTTACTACTTAATATAGATCAAGAGAAATTAAGGTAAATCGTTAAGATTTTCTACAATTTCACCGGGATTTATAGCACTTAATTAGAATATATGATGTTAACCCTTAACCTGTTCATCATGCTATTGAGATCCAGTGACTCTCTCGCTCATTTTGAGATTAGCAAAGTGAAGCATCATTTGCCCCGGTCAGGAATTAAGATGGTGACTTCATTCTCTTTCGCTTGCTCACTAGAGCTCCGTGGGCTGGAGCCTTGTTTATGTAAATTTGTGACGTATAAAATTATAGCGATGGTGGAGAAAGGAGGGTGCCAGCTCAGGTTGACCTCGTCACATGACCGTGGCTCAAAATTAAAAGTTACTTGGTGATGGGTGAATATTCCAAATCCATTATCCTTGAGTTACAGTCTGGGGCTCGACTGCACCCTATGTATATATGCTGTAACTTTACTGAACAAATGTATACCACCTTTGGATCATATCATTATAATAAAATTAAATGAAAAATAGAAGAAAGCTGGAAAAGAAAATACAAAACTCTAAGAAATTGCTTCAACAATTTTATTGAAAAGGAAATAGGCAAGCTTTTACATACTGGGAATTAATCATTTAATTTGCTTATAAATTAGAAATGATCGAAAATCTTTACGGAAGAAAATGACTCTCCCATAAGCTCACATTGTGCCGCAGTGTAGTCCTGAGTTCTTTACAAAATATGCGATATTTTCAAAATCATTGTAGAAAAGGCCATAATAAGCATTTAAAAACACATTCTTCCAGATTTTATTAATCTTCAATTATTGCTTAACTAACATTTATAAATAATCAATAGTGATTAATTGTTTCCGATATACACGGATCTACAATCATAGAAATTTTATCCAACCAATGATCATGATACATGATTTCAAAAATTCAGAAATTTCATTTAGTTAATTTATAGTGTGCAATTATGTAACTCTATAAATTTTAAAACTATCACGATATTTTTATTTCTTAAAACACTATATAAAGAATCGAATGTGTGTAATTTCTACATATTAGTAATTAAATGTTTCCTATGAAATACTTCCAATTTGTTGACAAATTATATACCAAAACAAGTTACTTAGAAGACCACCGAGAGAAGAAAACTAAGATCAGAGCTTGAATCACCCACACGAACAAAGAGAACGAATTTCGGCTGACACCGTTTACGTAATCACACAGTCTTTTAGATAACTGTTCTTCCCCAGTATTTGATCTCAGCAATAAGAGAGATATAGCTCCGTTTCCACATTTAGCTCTAATTTCTTTTATAAGACAATTGCCTATCGTTTCGTCGTACCTGTAATAAATAAAAATAATATTAAAAAAAAATAAAAAAAAAATTAATGGGGGGAAAAAACAATGAAATATCTTGCAATTGTACTTTAATATTAAAGTACAATTGCAAGATATTTCAAAGTTTTTTTTTTTTTCATACATTTATCAATAGTAATAGATCAACAAAGTTCGGCACTGAAACAAAGGGATGTAGTCATATATTAAGATTTTTTATAATTTACATCAAAAACATTTTCATTATAATGCAAAATGTTATGAAAGAAATTTAATATTTGTAAAGAATTTCTTTTTTCCTTTTTTTTTTTTTTCTTTTTTTTTGTTAAGAAAATCAAAATTGCTGCTCATATTTGCTTTTTCACAAAAATGCTGCATGACAAATTATTTCACATGTCTTCCATTCGGGTACTCAATACATTTATAAAGATAGAATCATACCTTGCAAAAATATAAATAAGAGTTTTCAATAAAAATGATTTTTGTCATAATTTTATTGTTGTACTGCATTATTAAAAACTCGGACATTGACCATTCAATCATTAGTTTTCATTTTTTTTTTTTTTAAAAAAAAGCATCATTCTTATATAATGTTATTTAAAAACATTTTTTTTTTAACATCAGAATATTTAATATGATTTTTGAATTTCGCATTAATTTGACTGCAATACAAAATACGATATTTTTTTCACAAATCAAATGAGATTTTCTGATAGCGCCGATGATTTGAGAAGTAAAAGCATGTAAGTTTCAAAGAGGAATCTTTTGATAGACTCTGGAAATTGTTTAGTTGTATATAAAATAAAAACTAGAAACTTTTCTGAAACTATAATATTTGAAGAAGGCACAAACAAATTGATAGTTTTACTTTTTTTTTTTTAATTCAATTAAACATTAATGAATGCTACTTTCGTGAAACCCAACCATTAATTTTAAAAGTAGCAATTTTAAATAAAATACTAATATTGATATCTTAAAGAATGTTCTTCGCATTTTGATGTGATAATCCAAAGAACTTAGCAACACTTAGATAAAAAGAAAGTGTACATTATCAATGATAATAAATTGCATTATAAAGTTAACAGCTTAATGATTATAAATTGAGAGAAAGCAAGACATATTAACAATTAGGTCTGGCAAAAGCAATAACGATATGCATATATAATGATGTGGTGAAACTCTAAATTTTAAAAAAAACTGAAGTTTTTTCATCATTATACTTTCATAGTTTTGAAATATAGTAAAGAAATCTACCTCATATACATTTAAATTGACAACTCTCCTCCATATCACGTAAGGAATAATAATCAAAACAATATTAAAACTTGAAAATTTCTTTAAACATTTTGTTTTCTGATTTGATTAAGATAAATTCATGGACCAATAGAATCCATTGCACACACACACACACACACACACACACATATATATATATATAAATATATATATATATATATATATATATATATATATATCATTATAATTAATATATACACCCTTAATGAAATTATCCAACAGATCAAACTTGCGAAAATTTGTTAGGGACCAAATATGTTCCTGTAACTTAATAGAATATAGAATTATCTTGTGTATCAAAGCAATTTTTTAAGCATTTTAGTTTTAGAAGAACACTACCCCTAAGTAAATAATTCCCCAGCAATGGCTGTTAGAGTCGTTATTCCGAATCATTTATGCTACTGTGATAGCGTAAATATTACTGTAAACTGTCTGCCTTTTCCGAAGTTGAAAACGGGATTTTATTGTACGTCGCACTATTTTTACAGAAAATAGTCGGAATTGGGGATTAAATGCTTTCAGATGCCTGTCTATATTACTTTATTGCTATTTTTGGAAAATTAACAAAGTCTAAATAAATATTCAATTTCTTTCAACTCACTACAATAATTTTTAATTAATTCTTTTACATTTTCTTCAAGTTTAGAATTTTATGAGATGAGTAATCTCTCATTCTGAAATTTTATGATGTTAGCTTCAGTACATGTTACTAGAAGAGAAACTTTTGTTAGTTTTACCACTTTTATAAAAGATTATCGTGACTTATCTTTTATCAAGTTATTCATTTATTTAAAGAAATCCATAAAATGTGCCAGCACATTCGTGAAAATACAATATATCATTCATTTTGAGTCTTTTTTAAAATTGGGAAAACAATTTAATTAAAGAAAAACCTTTAGACTTGTTAAACTTTCATGTAAGTTAAAGTAAAGACTAGTCTCTTATCAAACCCAGTAATAACTAACAATAGAAATTCATTTCAATCAATTCCTTGTCTAACTTATGTAACCAAATAATTGATAAATTTATGCTTACATTTTTTTATGAAATGGTAAACAAAATTATCAACATCATGGTGAAGACAATTCTATTAATAAAGCAAACAAGTTCAATATTTAGCTGTTTAGAATCCAATTTATTAATATAGAGAATAAAATAAAATATTGAAATATTTTTTACTGTGAAAAGCTTTAATTTATATTTTGTGAATTTTTAAAATAACAGGGTTTTTTCGCACCATTGGAATTAATATTTGTGTTACGTAAAATTTTGAAATAATGATTTAATACACTACTGGCCATTAAAATTGCTACACCAGGAAGAAATACAGATAACAAAATAATATTTATTGGATAAATATATTATATTAGAAATAACAAGTGAATAAATTTTCAAAAAATTTGGCTGGATACATCCTGAGAAATCAGTACCCAGAACAACAACCTCTAACAGTAATATCAGTAGTTATACGCCTGGGCATTGAGTCAAACAGAGATTGGATTGCATGTACAGGTACAGATGCCAATGCAGCTTCAATACGATGCCACAGTTCCTCAACCGTAGACCAGACGTTTTCTATTAGTGAAAGATCTGGAGAACGTGTTGGCCAGGGCAACAGCCGAACATGTTCCGTATCAAGGAAGGTCCGTACAATACCGGCAACATGCGGTCGGCCATTATCCTGCTGTAACGTAGGGTTTCGCAAGGCTCGAATAAAGGGTAAAGCCACGGGTCGTAACACACCAGAAATGTAACGTGCACTGTTCAAAGCACTGTCAATGCGAACAAGAGGTGACCGAGATGTGTATCCAGTGGCACCCCATACCATCACGCCAGGTGATGGGCCAGTACGACGATGACGAATGCACGCTGCCAGTGTGCGTTCACCACGATGCCACCAAACACGGATGCGACCATCATGATGCTGTACACAGAACAGAGATTCATTTGAAAAGATGACGTCTCGCCATTCGTGAACCCAGGTTCGTCGTTGATCACACCATTGAAGGCACTCTTGTCTATGACGTAGCGTCAAGGGAAGCCGCAGCCATGGTCTCCGAGCTGAGAGTCCATGCTGCTGCAAACGTCGTCGAACTGTTCGTACAGACACTTGTTGTCTTCCAAACGACCCCGTTTCTTGACTCACGGCTCGTGACGTGGTTGCACGATCCATTACGGCCATGCGGATAATATGCCTGTCTTCTCGGCTGCTAGTGATAGGTGTCCTTTGAGATCCCGCATAGCGTTCCGTATTACCGTCCTGAACCCATCGATTCCATATTCTGCTAACAGTTATTGGATCTCGACCGACGCGAGCAGCAATACTGCGATAAGATAAACCGCAATCCCGGTACGCTACAATTGGACCTTTATCAAAGTCAGAAGCGTGCTGGTACGCATTTCTCCTTTTTACACGAGGCATCGCAAAAACTTTTCACCAGGCAACAACGTTCAAATGCAGTTTGTGTATGAGGAACCGGCTGAACAATTTCCTCATTTAAATACAATGTAGGTGTCGCAACTGGCGCCTGCTTTGTCTGAATGCGCTGAAAAGCTAATTATTTGCATATCACAACACCTTCTTCCTTTCGTATAAATTTCACGTCTTAAGCATGTCGCTTTCTTGGTTTAGCAATTTTAATGGCCAGTAGTGTATTTTGCTTAGAAATGAATTATCATTAACTCTAACCACTGTTGATGCAATGAGTTATAAATTTCTCGAGAAAACTATATTAAAAAGTATTCATTAAAAATATTACAAATACAGTTATATGTTTGATTAATCTGAAAAATATTTGAAAGATTAGTTCACTTACTTGCATTCTAATTTAAAATATTCTTTCACAAATTTATCAGGATCAGTAATTCGTAAAGATAAGTCCGTTTTAGCTTCATTTAAATCCTTATTGCAAACAGAAGGCCCAATTGTCTCTAACAGGCATGACCAATAATTATTAAATTCTGAAAGTATGCAAAAAACAAATTTCAATAATTGAGCATTTTGTTAAAAATAATCATTCACTCTTTCATAACTTCAAAAGAAAGTTTTTCATGTCACTAAAATTTTTGAAATTAGTAAAGGATTGACCCACAAAACATGAATAAATTAAAAAAAATTATATACCTTAGAAAATTGATTGTGTGATGGAACATTTTACACAAATATTATTTTAGGATTATTCACTCTAACTTTAATTTTAAATTTTTCTTCCCTGCTCGTTTAGCTCATTAAAAAGAAGCATACGTTAAACCTTTTAAATATTACATGGTGTGTTAAGCCAGAGTACTGATCATCTACTTTTAGAACACTTTTAAAAACCTAAATTGGTTTGATATTAACATTAAAAATATAAAAAGCATTAACCCATTTTATCCCAATTTATTTATTTTGTTCAAATTTGAGAATAATCATATTTTCTGAGGTATATTAAACCTAAATATACTAAATATAACAAAATGTAAAAAAAAAAAAAAATTTTTATATAGGAAATCTGACCCGTCCTCTAAATAGGACACTGGGATAAAGGGGATAAAATTTGCACTTACATGTCTCAGTGTTATTTTCATTAGGGAAAAGCAATTTCCGACTACAAATTTTTACAATATCCGAATAATACTTCATTATTTACATAAAATTTCAATTTTCAGTTGAATATAATACTAAACTTGGTGGAAAGGCCCAAAACAAGCCTGACAAAGTGTTTTATCACATTTCCCACAGTATGTTTTGGGTTTCCCTTTGCAATCCTCTCTTTGACAACGGCGCTGTTTCTCCCTCTTCAACAGAAAATGGCCAACACCATCCTTGCGGACGTCGTCTTCTGCACTAGAAGGCATAGAAAATATTCTGGGTCAACCTTTTGTTCTGTTCGTAGACTTTTTTAGGTACACCGTTGTTATAGCTCTTCGGAACTCCTTCAAGTTTAGGGCATCACTTTTGTTGACAGCTTTGTGCATTATCCATGCATTTACCACTGCCATGTCCAGTGTACGAATGAAAAGTGGCCAGTACCACTTTTTTCCACGTATCTTGACGGCATACAGTCCAGCCAACCAGTCGTGGTGATCCACCCCGCCCATATGTTTGTTGTACGAATTTATCAAATTAGGCATCTTCACGTTAATTTTATCTTTGTGTCCTTTTACTCGCCTTTTCACATCAAAGAATGGTTCTAAAGTGCTGAAATTTGTAGCAGTAGTGACAATACTATTGTCATTCCATCGCACCAGGAGAATCTCGGAGTTCTTGTCATATGCAAAATCACACGTGCCTCTTTCTTTCTTCCGCATGGACTTAGGTTCCTCTAAGGGGCATTCGCGGTTTATCCGATTTTCTCGTATGGTTCCTGTGGCTCGATAACCCTCTTCACCAAGACTTTTCAAAAGATCAATGCTCGTAAAAAAATTATCAAAGTATAAAGTGTAACCTGAAGGATTCCCAATGTTCTCTATTAGTTTCATCACAACACGGGTACCAAGAGGAGTATCTTTTCTTGCATGAAATTCCTTACCGCAGTACAGGGAAAAGTTGTAACAATATCCTTCGCTTCCACAGAGAGCCCATAGTTTATATCCAAAGCGTATCGGCTTACCTCGGATAAACTGTTTCAGACTATTTCTACCGTAGTACATGATAATCATTTCATCAATGCTTAGAATTGCTGAGAAGTGTCCGAACTTCATAAAATTATTATTGAGCATGGCAAACAAAGGTTTTACCTTGAACGATCAGTCCTCGGGATGCTGACTTACGGTAATATTATCCACAAAGTGTAAATAAGATTTCAACTTTTGGAAACGGTTTCGTGACATTGCATTTTTCACCAGGGTAATTCCAAGGTCTTCAGCATCTGACCAGTAGTCACGTTCACAGGTATTTGAATGATAACCAGTTAGAAGCAAAATTCCTAAAAAAACACGTATTTCGTCAGCACTGGTCAAGAAATCATGTTCGTTTTTTACATCTGTTGCATATCGCACAGTTTCTTTTACTATGTGATCGTAAACTTCGTTAGAATAAAACTGCTCAAAAAGTTCCACTGGAGATTTTTCTTTCAATGTAGTTTCCATGTGCTTGAGCAAGTCATTTGCAGTTGAATCAACCTGTGTTTTCCATTTTGAATATTGTGGTGATTTCGTCTTTATCCAAGATGACTGATACTTTTCAGCTTTTCGTCTGCGCTTTGTTGTCGAAACACCAGCGCTTGTGGACGCTTCAGTCTCAATACTATCTCCAACTCTGACTTCCAGAGTCCCAGGAACGTCATTTACAACAATCTCACCAGTATTTACTTCCGTGTCGTCCCCTTCATCTTCGTCAGTTAGTTCACTGGCATCTGGTGGTAACACAGCAATTTAAACATCGCTCTCATCTGAATCTAAACTATATAATAGTTCCAGTGCTTCCTCTAACTTCAAAAACCTTTGCACAGACATCACTCTTTAGGGGCAGAAACGTAGGGAGGATTTTTTTTTCTAAACTTCTAGTTACAAATTTAGAAATATCTCATCATTTATATGCTTATCGTCCCACTGTCCTTTTTGGAGGACAGTTAAAAACTAACGCGCTACAACTTACCTAATAACAATAAAGCTTTAACCAACCAGCAGGATTATAAACGAAGACTGCTCTCACATAAAAACTGACCAGCCAAGTGTTTAAAACAAACTGAAAGGGAATTCTGCAATCGCAAAGAACAGATACATATGACGCTCATTAATGTCAGGAAAAAACAAAGTTTCCAGATGAAGGCGACGGACGGGCGAGACAGAACTCATGCTAACAGAAGCTTAGACATAACTTTACATGTTCCAGCTGATAAAATATTCGCAACAAACAACTACTAATTTCTACATGCTATTTTTCAGCTGTCCTCCGGATAGGACAGTGGGATAAAATGGGTTAATTTCGTTCATTTAAGATAGCTCTTACTTGTTTATCACAAATAATCAAAACAACTGGTTCTGGTTGAATTCATTTCGACGAAACTTTGGGCAATGAAATTTTGGGCTACATTACTTGTATTTAGGCCATGATTGGTTGGTTGGGTTTTGTGGTGCAAATTTCAAAAAGGACAAATTGTGCCAAAAATTAAATTTAAAGAAAATCTTTTATAACCTTTAAACAAAACCCTAACTCAACATTAAAACATATAATACAAAATTAAATGTAGATATTTCATTTAAAATCTAAATAGGTATAAATAGTAAAATGAAAGTAAAAATAAAAATTCTTATAATTAAAATCATGAAATCTAAATAAATTAAAGAAAATCAATTGCCTTTAAAAATACAAAAAGGTTTCTGTGGGGTGGCCCGCTCACTAAATCATACATAGTTAAAATATCAGTTTAAAAAATGTAAAACGGTAAATGCTAAAATTATGAAATTAAAATGTTAAAAACAGTGAAGGGTTCATCACATGTTTCACACCATGGATTCAATTCACTTAGAAACAACTGTCTAAGCGTGAAACGTGTCTGTCCGATACCTAGGCGAGTCAAACTAACATTGGCATTTCGTAACAGTAAAATTGATAATGTGGTGAGGTATAAATAGAGGGTGTTCAGTTTATTAGTGACCCGCATGTTTCATAACTTCTACCAATGAGAAGGTATGAAAATTTTTACACCTTTCTTCACATCAGAGAGTGGAACCAATGGTATAATTTGAACTGATGCAGCCTTTGAAGCTGCGTCCACTCTCTCATTTCCCTCAAGACCTACGTGACTTATAACCAAGTAAAATAAAATTTTGTAACCCTTGTTAGCAAGGGATTCCAATACTCTGTAAATCCGGGATACAACAGGATGACTATTAAAACTACTGCCTCTCAATTCTTCCAAAACATTCATGCTGTCAGTTTTATATACAAAATTGACGATAGTCATCTGTATTCACATGCTGAAGTGCTTGATATATAGCTATTGCTTCAGTAGTAAAGATGAAGCAGGATGAATGTAGGATGTATAACTAAAAGATGTAATATTCATGCAAACACCACAGGCAACATGCCCAGCTGTTTTAGAACTATTTGAATACAGGTGTGTATGATTCATACAGTCAACGGTAAGTATAGCTGTTGAAAAACAATAGGTGTTGTGTCAGATTTTCTATGTTGAACAAGGGTGTTCAATATAGAAAATCTGACCTATATTGAAACAAAGATTGATAAAAATATTTGTTGGGTCATGCCAAAATTGTTGAGCAAATTGGTCAATTGCCTTAATCTGAATACCATACATAAAATCACAGATGTGATTTGGTACGTGTGAGAAAAGGTGGGATAGTAATAGGACGAGCATCGTCAAGTCTCTTCAGAAAAGCGTTTTGAATTGTAGAGCATAGAGGATGATGAGGGGTTGACATAATTTTTGCGTAATAATTGAGAGACTGAGAGCCTAAAGGCAGTTGTTGGCAAATTGCGTATAGACTCTGGATGGATGAAGTGTGGAATGCACCTGAACATATTCTCAAGGCAGAGTGTTGGATATTGTTCAATTTGCCTAAGACAGAAAACCTAGCAGATTCATGACAACCCATCCGTAGTCAATGTAGGATAAAATCAGTGATTGATAAACCCGAATGAGCCATGTGCAATCTGCACTCCAAGATATATTTGATAACACCTTAATAATATTAAGTGATCACTCACACTTCTTCCGAAGATGTAGGATATGCGGAAGAAAAGTTAATTTTCTATAGAATATCACCAAAAGGAATTTTATATCAATGACCACAAGTATAGATGTATTGTTGATATAAATAATCGGATCATTATGCATGCTTGTCTTCTTGCAAAAATGGACACAACTACTCTTGCCAGGAGACAGAGTATGGCCATTCTCAGCACATTATGCAGCTAGTTCATTTAAAATAGTTTGTAACTGTCTCTCAATTAACCCCATATTGGACTCCTGATATGATAGATGTAGGTCGTCAACAAAAACTGTACCTTGAATAGATGAAAAAAAAGTTTTATCAAGGACATTAGTTACATCCTTAGGAAAAGAGTATACAGCAGCGACGGTTTTTAAAACAGGAATTGCGAATTCGTTATAAATTCCATTGGTTGCATTCACTTATCTCAATAACTGCTTAATTGGAAGATGTTATTGAAGAAAGATAGCGAGACCAGAATTCCTTCTGACTTCGTCTATGAGCTCTGCAAGCTAATGATTTTGGTCTCTTAAACGCAATGAGATTCTGCGTTGTGGGGTATCTCCTAAACAAACCCCATAACTTCCTCCATTTTTTGTTAATATTTTGACATTCTTCATTCCACCAAGGTTTGCGCCGCTTGTGTAATGTGGAGGAACTTTGAGGAATTGCAGTATCAGCTGCATATATAATTGTTGCAGTGACCTTTAAACGGTTTTAATAATATTTTGGATCATGACCATTGTATAATCAAAGACTGCCAACTGTGTAAATAACGTCTAATCTGCCCGACTGTACACATAGATAGATACTCGTTGTCGCACACTACTACCTCCAGTCTGGGAGATGACGAAAGGGAAATGATCGCTGTTATGTAGATCATCCCCTACAATCAAATTTAATAATGACAGAAGTGAGGGAGAACAAATGGCCAAATCAAGAGAATGAAATGTTCTTGTGGGAAAGTGGAAACATGTTTTACCGTTGGTATTAATCAGACAAAAACAGTTATCAGTTATAAACCATTCCATCTGAAGACCGCTAGAATTTGTATCACTACTTCCCTCAAATAATTATTGCCGTTAAAGTCCCCTACTAACAGAAATGGTGTAGGCAGCTGTTCCACGAATGATTCGAGTTCGTCTTGACGGATGACATTATGTGGTGGCAAATACAAATTAAAGACTATAATCAAGCATGTTGGATGAATTCTCGAGGATACAGCCAGTAGAGTAGTGTTTAATGGTTGGACATTGCTGGGAAAATTGTAGGATGTCACTATACAATAATTGCCACTGCACCATCCTCAAAGCAGTCTTTTCTAAAGCAATTAAATCCTGGCATGTTAGTGTTATTGATAGACTTCAGGAAGGTTTCCTAAAGTGCTGAACATGTGGGATTACATGTGGAAATTAAAGACTTGATGTCATCAACATGTGAACGCAAACCATGGCAGTTCCAACAAATATAGAAAGTTATTATTTTTTAATTGAAGTGTTCCTTTTCCGTAGCTGGAAGGTAGGTTTTTTGTCATATCCTCAAATGATATATCGTTGTCCAAGGGATACGAGGACACCGCTTCTGTCTCCAAGCAAAAGACAGCATTACGAGTGAAAATGGGTGATTTTTTTTTTTTTTTTTTTTTTTTTTTTTTTTTTTTTAGCTTTTATAGATTTCTTTTTTTTTGAGGAATTAGGAGATTTTTAAATTTCGTTTTTTTTAAATATTTTGGGTAATTTTGTTGGGGAAAGAGAAAAGTAATCAGCTTGAGTGCTGATTGATTTGGTGATTTTCCAGGTTGGAGTGCCATAACTGATTCCAGGTTGGGGAGTACGTAAAGTGACTAATCGTCTCGCCTCAGGATAAGAACATTTTTGATGAACCTTTATTGTGGTGATCTCCTTTTCCAGTAAATACTGAGTACAATTTCTAGAATACAAGGAATGGTGTCCATGGCAATTGACAGATACCTCCTTCGCTGTGCAGTTCGTACTATCATGGAAAATCACCTCGCAGCGAGTGCAGTTGATTTTACCTCTGCAAGTATTTCTCGAGTGTCCAAAGTGATGACATTGTAAGTATCGGAAGGGATTTGGGATATAAGACCTGACGGGTAAGTTCATGTAAACAGCTTTTACGTACTGCGAAAGGTCTGGCATCATAAAAGTCAGAGCCAAGTGTTTGGTATTAATTTCTTTACCATCCAATCTGACTGTAATGCGTCTTATGCCAGAGACCTTCTGATGTTGTAAATGTTCCAAAATTTTTTCAGTCGGCGTATATAATAAATCCCTTGCTGAGATGACACCACATGAAAATTAAGGTTGCCGTGAGGTAAGACAGTCACTTTGATGTTAGCCAGAATTTTCATGCTTGCCAGAGTTGCTGCTCGAGAGTCCATTACTAATCCGTTAAAAATATACTAATCCATTAAAAATATAAGATTTTTTCTAAATATTGCATTTCGGAAAAAAAAAACAATAATTTGGAACACATAAAGAACTCCATTACTTTATTTCATGGCAAATAAAGAGGTAGTAATAAAATAATTGGATTGAATTTTTTTAATGGTGAAATGTAAAAATATTTGACTGCAGAACCGAAGACTATTTTTCTTGTGTTGTTTTTCCTATATTTTATTTTACATTTTCAAGGAAACTTTAAATGAAAATATACAAATTACGTGGTTCCTGCGGAATTAGATTTTTTAAAGATTTAAGAGCAGTAATTAGAAATATTCTACAGGTTCCTTATTTAGTTTACTTTATTATTTTTTAAAGATTATAATAAATTTTAATAGAATTAATAAATTAGAGATAGATTATTTTCAAATAGCATTAGTTGAAAATTAGTTAATTTGTCGTTACATCTTTTTAAAGAATTAATTACTTTAACATCAACGCCTTAAAATGGGTTTTGAACCATTACAAACGTTTACGTCATAGAATAAAGTTGATTTCTTGAAGCATTATAAGAAAAATTAGCACATTCATTGAAAAAATATAATAATTAAATCCTTACTTGCCTAAAAATTAAAATCTGCCTAAAGGAACAAAGAAAAGTCATAAAAGGAAATGTTGATTCAGTAAAACCCTATTCACACGTTTATAAGTTTTCTTAATTTATTGAAACATTTATGTATTATTTGCTATATAATTTCTTCAATGAGATTTAGCTTGAATAGTTTTTATAGTAAAAACACAAAGTCAAACTTAATTTGCTAGAAAATAAAAAAGCAATAAATGCAAGCATAAATCTTTCAATAATAAGTTAAAATATTTATATAATTATTTAATTCCACAATATTTTTATATTTTCTCATCCTATTAGTATTTATAACTTGAAAATTGTTCGTAATACTATGAATATGATAAGTTATACGTCTAGTTGCATATTAGAAATATATATAGTAAATATTAAAATATGAAATCAGTCAATGCAATTGTCATTAAAATATAGTTTGAATTAAATTCTATCAAATAGACAGAGTGAAGAATTTTTGTGGATTTGTCAAAATATCATGTAAAGGAAATCTCACGTGACTTTATGGCAGTTAAAAGTCTGCCAGTAGAAAAAGGAAGAAAAAAGTTAGGAAATTTTCTTAAAATTGAAAACCACATGATTGAACACAGCCAGTCACTTGATAATACAAGACCATAGTCAAATGACGGGTTATACATTTAAATCAGTTCTCCTAGTTTAAATATCATTTGAAGAAAGCATTGAAGTGCACGAAATCTAAATGTGCAAAAGATATGTATTTGTTTGGTATGTCATGATTTACCAAACCAAATACGTATTCTATGGAAATAAAATTTCAATTTGCTTAATATTTTATTTAAATTTTAATAATATAAATACATTTAATTTATATATCATGGCTTGTTTTTCTATATGGATAAGCTTTCCCTTTACTCTTTTTTGTAAATTATTGTTTGATTCCTAAAATAATATTTTGCGGAGTCGCATTGTTTATCAATAAATATTTAAAAAGGTTTCACAAAAATTCTAAGCAATTTTTCTAAAATAAGATAAAAACTTTCAAATGCTATTTAAAGTTATTCCGGCACACGTAAGTCAGATGATTAAAAGTATTGTGGGATAAAGAGGAAGGTTTCAGTTTAGATACCGACGTCAACCATCGATCTAAGATAAAAAAAAAAAAAAAAAAATTCAAGGTGTTTTGTGGATAAATTTAACCAAAATGATATGAATATATTAAGTTATACATCATTCTGTAAACTAGAAATGGAGACAGTTTTGATAAACAAAATATCAGTATTTGTAATGTAAAAAGAAATACGTATTGCAATAAACTAAACAAACCTAATCAAAGTTATTTTTAAATGATGTATATTAATAACATTTTTTTGACACTTACTAGAATTTACTGGTCTACCTCCTTCACAGATTTCATTATTTGAGTCATTAAGCAGAGTCTTTACATCTTCGTCATCCTCCATGGAACAGCTAAGTGCCGAAGAACGCACGCAGTCTTTCTCATTTCTTAAAAATCTAACGTTTTAGAAATAAAACATTTTATAAGTAAAAATTGAACATTTTTTAAAAAAAAAAAAACATTTTGTAAATAAAAACTTGCATATAATTTTATTAAATAATCGAACTACATTATTTTGGTCATTTTATTTTAATATCCTTATATATAATAAAGCTTTTTGTGGTGTCATCTTAGATGTATGCCTTTTAGTTTTCTAACTTATTTGACATATTAATTGTTTAATTTAACATCTGCCATTTTAATGCAATTTGTAATTTTTTTACACGATTTACTCTCACCGATGCTGTAATTATAGTCACAGAACATACTTTTAAGCAATACTAGCATATAACATTTCAGAACAATTTCAGAAAAAGTTTCATTAGTGAAAAAAATCCTCATTAACATCAGCTCTGAAAGATGCGTTGCAAAGCAAAAAATGACTTTCAGTCTTTATGTCTAAAATTATTTTTGCATCATGTGTTTGTATTTCATCAGCTATAAATTACTTACATTTAAAGTAAGCTGTCAAACTAAAGTTACGATTTGATCTAAGATAAACTATTGAATTCTTCTTAACGTAAGCGCAGGAAAAACAATAGCTTCAAATTAATTGACACTTTTGAACCCAAGAGCTGGCGTCAGTGAAAAATGGAGTTAATAGTTGACCAGTGTTAAGACAGCATTCTTCGGAGAGGAACTTCCCAAGTTCTATGTCAGCAACTATTGAAAAACAGGAAATAAGTATTGCTATTTTGTTTTCTGCTTGCACGTCTATCAAGAAGGATGCTTGGAAATTTTCATCATTTCCCTTTTTGTGGCACGTGATCTATTATCAATGTAATGTCCTCCCGGAAGGCAATTAAGTCACTAAATTTTAGAAAGATCTTACAATAGCCATAAGCTATTAGGATGTAAAGTATGCGTTGTAAAACTATCAAGAGAGCTTGATATGACAATCATTATGTAAATAAAATCTTCAGCTTATCTTTATATTATCTTTTATTACCTTGTATATCTCTCATTATTTATCTTATCTTTTATTAGATCTTTATCTTCAGCTTAAGTAATATGCAAATAATGAATTTATCATTTATAATAGCGAAATATATATATATATATATAT
>JAPDSC010054606.1:31104-55557 GCA_026290005.1 Latrodectus geometricus
TAGCAACAGAGCGGCGACAGCTGCTCAAGGGGAGCCCTCAACCTCATGAGAGGCAACCACAATGAGGGAGAAAAGGAAGAGAAAGCAGAAGGGAAGACAAGAGAAGAAAAGAAAGAAGAGGACAGATCACTGGGGTACCTCGGGATTGTGACACCCGTGTTTACTTAAAGAAAGTAAACCCCCTGAGGGGGTAAAGAGGGGGTGAAAGCAGTTTGATTACCATAGACATTTCTTCTCAATTGCATTTATTTATTCTGTTTTTGATACTAATATATACTTGCCGGTTCGGTAAAAATGACACTGAAAACTATGTTCCAGTGTTAATATGCACTGGAATAGAATATTGATTAAGGGAGAGACAATATGGCCGAGCACCATGTCAACCTTTTCTTCATTAAACTTTAAAGAAATCACTATTAGCATCAAGAAATTAATCTCAAAAAGGATTATTATCAGATGTTAGAGACTACAATAAGATATCGACAATAAAATAAATTTGTCAAATTTAAAAAAAATTAGTAAAATTGTTAAAATAAGAATTTAAATTATTTAGTTTATCTATATATATATAGATATGTTAGAATTGATGATGATATTATCATAAGTCTGAAATATTATTCAGATTACATTGCATTTAAAATTTATTTTTAAATGCAATGTAATCTGAATAGAACTGAAAGTGATTAGAGTTTAAAAATAGTTAAGACTTTATTGGATAAATATTAATTAAAAGTTTGCGCTTTAACTATAAAAACAATTAAAACATGTACCCTTACCACATACCACATTATCTGATTCTACAGTTTAATAATAACATTCATATATAAATGTAGAATTAAAATATTTTATTTTATCTGAATAATTAAAGATGTTAGAATTTGAAGAAGTGAAAATGATACGACTGTAAGAAATCATAGGCTTCCTGCAATTTTAGTATTAATTCCCTTATGTTTGAATAAATTAAAAAAAATTGATAATCAAAAATAGAACATTTTGTTATTCATGCTAATTGATAACTCTGAAACGTAAAAAATAATTTTAAATTTGACTTTGTATTAGAATCTAATATATATAATTTTAGAATAAAGTTTATCAATTTAGGGCTAAATTAGCACGCATATTAGACTTTATGTAAATCAATATTTTTATTGATGAAGAAATTTCATACGAATTTAGCTCTAAATGTAATGTCATTTCAATAAACTAGAATTGATCGAGTGAAACAAAATTAATAAATAAAAACTTTATTATACATTTTTGTTAAAAATGCAATATTTACACAATGGAAATTTATAAAATAAAATTAATTATATTAAATTAAGTTAATATTTTTTGAATATCTATCTTAATCTAATATTTCATTTAAAAATATAACTACAGAATTAAAAAGTTGTCTAGCTTATTTATAGAATGGTTATACTACTAGATGTTGATTCTCTTAGGTACTAGATGGTGAAAGTTATAGTTATTGTGGTCTGAAGATATAGATTTTGAAACTTGATTCAAAATAATGGTATGTTCTTCAAAACATAGATTTTTGTACTTCGTTACATATTTATCATTACATAAGTTCGATATCTTTAAAGAAAACTGTTAAGTTTTTTTAGGGCTAATTCTTTCAGCGGGAGAGTGAACTTGATGTTTGAAAATTACTTTTAATCAGCATTCCAATGCATTTTTTATAATCAAAGTATTCTTATTAGCAAAGAATTGGAAAAGTGTAAATACATACGTTGCAATGGGTGAAAAATAACGTACTTTTTTTAATATTAAAAAATAACAAACATGCGTTTTTAAATTAAATTGTGGAGAGGTAGAAAGGAGAAATCACACAATTCTGTATAAAGTTTTTCGCAAATCAAGCATTTACTCTAGAGGATAATTTAAAACAAAAATATAAAAAAAGACTGTTTTTTTTTCCTGAAATGTTCTTGAATTGTATGTATCGCTACCTATCATAAGTTAGAACTCGTGTTTCATTAGCAACTTTACAATGAACTCATATCAATGTTAATGAGAGTTTAAATTAAGTACACAAGCGTCCTAATCAGAATTTTGAAATAAATAAAAACCCATGTTTTACATTAACCAGAAACCAATGTCGAATTTAATTCCACTTCTTGAAATTGTTTTTAATACAACCCAGGATAAAAGTCTGGTGAAAAAATATATTAAGCATTTTATGCATATTGGTAATATAAATTTCAATTACTGGTATAATACTATTCTTGTCATAATTATCAATTAATTTTGAACAAAATACTGTTTAAGAAGAGCATTGCGGTCACAGGTAGCCAAGGAAAAAATACAGTCAAATCTAGCAAAATTTGATAACTTATTTATCGTTGATAAAAATTTCCCCAAAAGCGATAAATAAACAAATATAGATTAATGATGGAGATTGACTTGATTATTGTGCAATATGAGACATTTTTAATTAATAATATTAATAAATGTTAATTTGAGTCATTACATTTTTTAAATTTGAGTTTCAAGAATGAATTTATTTTAATCTTCGATATCATAGTTTATTATTAATATTCTAATGGAGATTAAAGTGAAAAATATTTGAAAAAAGTAGGATTTTATAAATTTACTTCTCGCATAACCAGATTAAAGTTTTTATTTAAATGTTTAACTATTTCTTGAAGTATTGTATTTATTCTGGTGACATAAAATCTTGCAAAATCTATTTCGTAAGAAATTTAAAATTGCTTATAATCATCTATTCTGTTATATTTTCTCAGAATACTTTTATTAAAAATGTTTGATGAATGTATTTTACTTTTTATTGAGAATTCTTAATTTTTATTGAGAATTTTAATTTTATTAGCTAGATCTCAAATGTTTAAATTTTATAGCAACTTTCCATTTATTTATAATTATATGTTTTTTGTATAATCATTGGAAGAAATCTGAAAAATATGTTTGCTTGAATTTTCATAACTTGTATTAATGCTGCTTAAAAATATTCATTTTCAACTACACGTCATTAAATAGAATTATTATTAAGATCCTTACTTGGAAAATATAAATTTTGTTATTTTATAACTATTTATTTCTTAAATTCATGTTATTAATTAGAACTTTAATTAGGAAAATTGACTTATTATCTAAATTATATTACTTAAATTTCGGTGAAATCCTAGGAGAGCCCACACTCTTAGTGACAAATTGAAAAAATCGCCAAGGCAGAACAAAATGGTGAAATAAGATCTTCAGAAATAGAAGGTTTATCATATCTTGTGTATCAAAGTAGGATTACCAAGACTGGTAAATTTTATCGCCAACTAAAATTATTCGCGCCAAGGATGTAGGTTCTGGTAGGATCGAACCTAAATTTCTATTTATTCTGTTAAATTTTCCTAATAGTTCTTAATGAGTAATGTGTTTTTACATATGGTTAGGATTACAGATGTGAAAATAACACTATTTTGTTTCCTGTTATTTGTACGCAGTACATATCTTACTTTTAACGTAATTAGTTAGCTATAGCTAACTAATTACGTTAAAAAAAACTGGTTTGAAAATTTTTTATAAATTCAGTTTAAATTGAAAATTTAATTAGTACAATTTAGTACAATTTTAGTACAAATTAGTACAAATTAGTACAATTTTAATGCCCGGCTGTAAGATCCTACAATTTCTCCATAAACTGTACATGGTACATTCAAATAATACAGGCTGGAAAATATGAATTTGATGGACGACGAAGAATTTTAAATAGAGTAAGACTCACATCAAAGTATTGTATTTAAAGCATTTATTTGGTTTCGTTGTATTCATTTCTATTTGTTTATTTCAGTCAATTAAAACAGATAACAAAATCAATTCGTAAAAGTTCGATATTCGAACACTAGCCTCATTTCCGTATCTACTCATACATACCTGCTGATATATTGAACTATTAAAGTGCAATAGCTATTACAATGATGATCTTTCTTTAGATCCGGTATCAAACCTATACTTTTCCAGACACAAGAACGATTCATTTTTCCATCAGAATATCATGATGACAATAAAATTTAAAAATATAAATACAATTTTTTTCTATAATGCACTTTTTGTCACCTCATAGGCACATTCTACAAAAATATTCTTTTTAATTCCATACTAAATGAGTTTTATTGATTGACTAATCAAAAAATATATTTTAATATTATAATATAGTAAAAGAAGTATATCTAATACCTTTTTTCTTTTATGAAATTTGATTCGTGTCTCATAGACTTTATATTTTTTAAAATACATTATAAGCAACCAATAAAAAATCATTTTTTTCTTGAATTAATGAAAATGTTTATTTCCTTATACTTTTAATTGAAAGAAATAAGAATTCATCAAGTGAAATAGAATGAGCTTTTCCGATTTAAATGAATATTAATAAAGAAAATAATTTATTCTGTATTTTAAGATAACATGTAATAAAAAAATAAATTATTGGTCCAATTTTAAAAAGATTTGTAAGGAATGTCAATCGTGTTATATTATTTTAATATATCTTTATATCCCTAAATGTTAAAGTTTCTTATTACAAAAATGTCTTAAACTTACGAACATAAAGCGGATTCTGATAACGATGATAGACAGATATCCTTATTTTTGTGATAACAGAGTATGTTAGAATCAGAAGCAATTGTAACACTAACAATACCTATGGAAAAGAGAAACAGAAATATATGTCATCGGAAATTTGAAAAAGTTAAACATTTTTAATAACTATTTTAATAGGTTAACCTACTTACCTCTAAATTAAAGTGATATTTGCTCATAGAGTGTGGGAATGTAGGATATTTTAAAATATCAACATTTAAATTAATAAACGCACGTTTTCAAAATGGTTAATTTTTTGTGCTAATAATTTTGTTAATTAATACGTAGTTTATCATACAGTAAAATGTAACAGTTTTACATTTTAATCTAGAATATCTAATACACACGAGTAGAAAATCACTGTTTTTGAAATGTGTGAATGAATTATTTTTACTGTTAATGCTCTCACAAATTATCTCACAACATCATTCAAAAGATTTTTTTTCTGAATATTAAAAAAAAAATATTAAATAAAGTTTGATTTTATTTAGAAAACTTGCTTCATCCGAAATGCAAGATCTTTAAATGAAAACAAATAAAAAAAAATTATGACCAGACTGTGTATATGAGAAAATGAGTAGTTAATAAAACCATTAAAATATTATATTATCATATTGGATTATATTTTACCTTTTTCATTAAAAGAAAATTAACAAATGCCTAACTCTTATTTTGGTTAAGTTTAGCCCCTTTAATTTTTTAATTATATATATATATATATATATATATATATATATATATATATATATTAGTAAAGGATATCCTAAATATTTTCAGAAAATGTTACTTTCCAGTTTAAAAGTATTTTTAAAACAAAATTTGATAGTCAGTTGGCATAGTATACTTGAATTAGTAAATAAAAACAAAATGAATGTGAAAAAATTAAAATTATTATATTCAGTATTTCATTGATAAAGGAATTTTTGAAATTTAAAAGAAGAAAAATAGTGATTTGTTAAATAATTGTATTCTTAATCTGAAAAAGAAAATTTCCTCTTAGAATTAGTATTAAATAATAAAAAAGAAAAAAGAACAATCAAAATTAAGTTCCACAGAATATAAATAATCTAAAAATATGAGTTATAATGTTTTGAATAAAAAGGAAGTAGATTTTGAGTAGTTAATCCTACTGGAAACCACAATAAAATCAAATCTATCTTAGATACGCGCGCGGTAAGACTTCTGGTAAAAGGTAAAGAATTTAAAACACTAATCGCTACATTTTTCGATTCACTCTTAGCACATAAGTGATATAACGAGTGGAAAAATATAGTATTCTGTGAATTAAAATTTCCAAAATAAAAGTTTTCAAAAAAAAAAAAAAAAAAAAAATTCCTGCATGATTATATTTATTGATTTTTAAAAAGAATTCTAAATAAAAATTTAAAGCAAAACTTTATACTATCTATATTTATAACTTTATCTATTATTTTAATATATAATAATTTCATATATTAAAACTCAAAATATGAAACATTTATAAATTATTTCAAATGAAAATATAAATTTAATGTACAGTAGAAGAATATATACCTTCTTTTTTATATATTTGTATTATTTCTAAAATTGTTGATGTAATTGAAATGTTTCACCCATCTAATTTAAAAAATAAAAATTAAAGACTATACCAATGTGAGTTAGCCTTAAAAAATAATAGAATTAATTGGATGGTAATGTAACATCAGATTTCATTATAAATATCATAGTTAAAAAAGAAAATGAAATATAAATTTTTAGAGGTGGAAAGAAATTGATTTATCGAAGACCATGGTAATTTTCATAATGAGCAATTTACCTTAAGGTATTTGTAAGTTGATTTTCAAGAGGAGAATAACAGCCTATTGAAAATTCTTATGTGAGGCTGTAATGTCATTTTCATAGCACATCATAATATTACTATTTGAAAGAATAATACAGCCCTCAAGATTAGTGCGCTCGTAGATTCAGCTATTTTATTAGGTAGGCCAAGAAAATTATGGTTTTATGAATAAAAGAATGGTAGAGGAACACGGGATATAAAATCTAAAACTGAAATTGTTGTTATCATGCCTTTATATTTCCTCAGAATTCATCAGTTCATCAAAATCTGCTTTTTATTAAGATCTCAGATCACAAACAGTTTATCCCACTGCTCCTTTTGTATCCAGGCGATCTCAACTCAAATGAGGTGATACTGTTTTTGCTCTTCAGTGTATTTGTATGAAGATGAATATTAAGATTAACTTTCAAAAAAAATTATTTTATTAGCAGCGTGTTTTTAGATTTTAGAAAGATTTCACTTTCTAACACTCCACTCAATGAAACCTCATTTTACAGTATTAAACATTATATGCACACAACAAAAATATATTTGGTGAAACTTTATGTTAAAAATAAGTTTATAAAAAATTTATAAAAAAATTCATTCCAAAGTTTTTAAATTTCGGTAGGTTTTACTTTTTTGCAAAAGTAAGTTTTCATATCGATACTTGTGGTGATATCCATTTTGGAAGAAAAACAACAGTTTAGGCTGAGTTTAAAATTAAGTGTTATGTAATGTGATAGTATTAATAATTTAAACTAGGATGGGAGAGCTATGTGTTTAGAATAAAACTGTTAATTTATGGTAATTGTGGCATACAAGATAATTAAATTGGACATGCTTCAAAAATGGATATCAAAAATAAAATCTGGATTCAGTAAATTAAAAGTCATAATACTTAGTTTAATTAATAAAAGGATTATGCAAGATTCTTAAAGAACTGCTAAAACAACTCTTCAATTAAAAGATTAAAATAATCATTTAAAAATAAATTTTTTTTGGCTAAAATATTAAGAAAAATTTTTTTGAAAAGTATCTAAAATTTACAAGATTGTGTTTCAATAATATGTTTTGCTCTCTTTCATAAAAAAAAAAAATAAATAAAAAAAAAAAAAAAAAAAAATTTTTTTATAAATATAAACAAAAATAAAAATAATTTGAGGTACACACAGATGATATATATAAACATATAAATGTATGTATACACAAATACATAATGAAGGGTATGTATGATTTTATTCATTTTAAACTGTGAATGAAAAAATTGTGTTACAAATTATCTGCATATGAATTATTTTAAACAAAGTTTTAAAAATTAATGTGTTCATATTTCTATTTTAGACACATATTTCGTATATAATGAATATTTATCATATAATTCATCATATGTTTGACATAAAATAGCATTTAGCTTAACAACTGGAGTCAGCTGTGATGCGTTTGATCACGTGTTTTGCTTTTATTTTCCGGGAAGAATTTTCATAGATAGTTTCCAATATTCATATGGATAGAATAAAACTCTGAAAACTTCCAAATACCTACTCTGACTAGAGGGTATATTTAAAGAACAGAAGCAACATTCATTTTCTGTATCCTATAACTTTCATTATCAAATGTTTTGTCCAATAACTAGCGATAAAGACCGATAAATATATATTGGTATCACATATATAAATTTTGACATATCTGATGCTCTTATACTTATGTAATGTTTTTATAGACTTTTATGTGAAAATAAACTTTACGATTTTATATAAAGTACATAAAATTCTATCATAAAAATAAAATTTTCTTACCAATGAATATTAAGCATTCGAAACCCAACATTTCTTTCTACTTTGCTTTGTAATCGCCTTGAAATGTTTTTTAGTTCACATTCATACAAATGAACTTATCTAGTTGAAAGTCTTAAGAAAACTTTTTTTTACTTGGAAAAACTCTTATCTCTTGCTTTTTCTGATAACGTTTTAATATTAAGTGCTTATTTTTAAACCGATACCTATTTATCTATTTTGAATGAAACATCAAACATTGCCTCCTCGTTCAAGTTTTGTATATTGAAATGAAAATACCCCTTTTTACTTACTTCATTCATTTTTATCAGCGTTTCTTGGAAAATTACAGTTTTCGGATGTAATGCTTACTGCATCTTTAACGTTCCGAATGTGTGATAAGTATACGCGTTCGCAGCAGTAAGAAGACTGCGAAATAGTTAATTTCTTTTTACAGTAATTAAATAATTCGTTTGCAGTTTAAGTAAATTAAAGTATGCATTTGTGAGACAGTATCAATTCTAATATATCTCTTTTCCAAGCAGCTCATGTTAAATTTATTTTTATCTATCAACCTATTACCAATGTACTGCCAACGAAAACAAATTTAGTTTCATAATATTCAATTGATTCTGTTGGTTATTATAGACGGAAACAATATGGCAAATAGAGATGAATGAATAATTTTAAAAAGTACTCTTTAAAGCATTTTTAATTATCTTATTGAAATTTTAAAATGAAGTTGTTATACATGCAAAAAATTGCGAACTTAAGTTTAAAAAACCTAAGAAATGTTTGCAATGTTAAAGTGTAGGAACTAAAATTTTAAAATTCACTTAATTCTTATATTATCTAATTAAAAATTGAATTAATTTAACTATGTAAAACTACATATTTCTTAAACTTTTATTCTATTAAGTATTCATTAGCATTTTTTAAGTTCTTACATATTTAACAAATTTATTTTTTGCTTATGATTTGAAAAGAATAATTTATTTTTATAGTTATATAATAAGCATGGGTAAAACAATTTATAACTACAGCATAATTCTATAAAAGGGGCTATTTTAACTATCTAATATGTTAAAAAATTTTTTGTTTATTTAAAATAGTAAGATAAATGCTTCCTTTTAAAAGAAATATGAATTATAAGAGTATCGTTTTAAGAAATGGAAGAAAATACAGGCTTTTTATAGTTAGCTGAGTTATAGACTGATTCTGTTTTAAGACCTTGAAGCAATTATTTGGAAAATGTAATGACTTTTAAAATCTAACATTACATCCAAAGAGTAATTTATCTGATATTTTTTCTCAAATAGAAGAGTTAATTCATCGGCCAAATTTTGAGTCATTTAGCTTTTAAATAAATCCGGCTTTTAAATAAATACAAACCCTAGAATTGAATAACAGTAATGGTTCAGAGCCCACTTTAAAGTGTAATTATAGATCAACATTCATGCTCAAAAGTGAGTAGTAAAGCAACCGATGAAAAACAATATCTGATGGGCTGCGAATATGGTAACTTATAAATTGTATGATTTTTAATCTAAAATAATTAGTCGTGTTGTTAATTTAAAACGATAAAATGATATTATCAATTTAATTAAGAAAACTAACAAGTGCAAATTGTGCAATATTATTATTTATATAATAATAATATGATGGACTGAAAGCTCTAAGGAAATTTTAAAAGGTAAGACCTTCATCAGTATGGTTTTCTGTAAGATCAAATCCTTGATGATTTTAGGCATTGTACAATTATTGCTTGTCTTTCAGAAGCAATCTCAGTTAAAATACCTCCAGATCGTAGTTTTCTAATTTTTTTTTAAATAGGATGAAATAACCTTTTCAATGGGAGAAAAAGGCTAGACAAATTGAAAAGAATTACCTTCAACCGTTTTAACAATAAAATATTTAACATTTATCATAAGCAACTGTTGTTCCCACTGGAGGAATAAAAAATTTTATTCATAGAGGGGATAGTCGGAGAATTCAGGTACCAGACCACACACACACCATAGAGACAAACAAGGAATATAGGTCAACTGCAACAATACTAATCAATCCCTATGCGATCACAGTGCATCCCTGAAGCGGTCTTTATCCTTGACGAGTTACCCAGAAAATGTACCAATACCTCAAATCATAAAGCCGATTAACATGTTGAAGATTATAACACAACATGCGTTTACCTGATGCAGTGCATAAAATAATGTGTTGGTCTCTGGGAGCCTCAATTACCAGGATCCTCCTGTCCAGGGACACGAGTCTCCACGCAAGGCCGACACGTGTATGATTTAGTCCCCAAGAGAAATTATCAGCAACAAATCGGTGACGGATACTCAAGAGGAGCTCTCAATCTCATAAGAGGCAACCACGGTGGAAAAAGAAAGAAAAAATAGAAGGAGAGAGAAGAGAAGAGAAGAAAAGAAAGAAGAGAACGGATCACTGAGATACTTCGGGATTGTGACACCAGTATTTATTTAAGTAAATCCTCTGAAAGGAGCATGTTTGAAAGATATTTTGAAAAACATTATGCATAATGTATTAAATAATTTATGAAAGTAAGAAAATTTATTGATACCAAGTTGCTCTGGATTAACAAAATAAAAATTCATTTGGTCCATAACTAAATGTGCTTCCCAAAGTTAAGCATTATACATTAATGATAGTTCTTAAAAAAGTATAATGCTGGGACTAGAAATCTGTAAAAACAAACCTTAATTTAAACACATACGAAAGATCTAATTAAAATTAAAGACCAAGTTATACGTTGCCCATTTGGTTTGTTTGCATTCAATGTCTTTTTTTGTACATGAAGGTTAATTAAATAGGAGACTATAGCTTCTAATGGATTCCAAACCACTACAGACCTCAAAACGCCAACTGGAATTGGAATCCACAAACTGCTGAACCAAAAGCAAGAGAGCTGATCATTCAGCTACTAACTCAGCACACATTGCCAACTATACGTTAAGTAGAAGATTGTGGATTGTGACTGAAAGATTTCTACAAATTAAACAGGCAATAATTATACATTCCAAATGGATTGAGAATGAAATAATTTTTAAAAGATACGCCAAAAAAGAAATTAAAATATTTTCAACTAAGTATAAGCAATCAACACCAATAATTGTAAAATCTGGTAGCAATTATAAAAGCCATTTATTAAAATAATCTTTTTTTATTTTAGTAAAAAGTGGGTTTTGGTTGAAAAATTACTCTTTTCGCGTCGAAACCGTAACATTCAATTGATTGATTGATTGATTGGTTGATTTTAATGGCGCAAGGTCCAAATATGGACAAGCTGCGCCAGACATCAGTTTGAAATCAATCCCTTTTCTCTAGGCCATTAAAAACATGACAATACAAACTTTTAAAATAAAATATGCATTTTTATACTCATTAAAACATTTGTGATGGAAATATTTTTAAAAGCTGATAAAATAAATAAAAATGAAAACTTATGAGTAAAATATGTATAAATTTAGATAAAATGAATAAAATCAATAGCTTTTAAAAACGCAAACAGATTGCGATGGGGTGGTTCCCCTAGCAAGTCTGGTAATGTTAAAATATCACTATTAAAATATATGATGCGCAAATGGTTAAAATCTGGACAAACAATTAAAATATGATGCACTGTGTATGGTTCATCACACGTTTCACACCAAGGAGTTAAGTCACTCAAGAAGAGATGTTTGTGGGTGAAACGCGTGTGACCAATACGAAGGCGAGTCAGTCTGACATCTGCACTTCGTACAGGTAAAACATGTAATGGGATGATAAATGAAAATATGGAATGGAGTTTGTTGCTGACTTGCATGTTCCATGATTCCTGCCAAAGAGAATTTACAAAATGTTTTAATCCTTTTCTCACATCTATTGATGGAACAGAAGGCAGAATAGTAGTAGATGCAGACCTCGCAGCCGCATCAGCCTTCTCATTGCCATCTATTCCTATGTGGCTCGGTATCCAGCAAAACAGTATTTCGAATCCAGTGCGAGAGAGAGATTCAAGCAGTTTGAAAATTTTAGACACAACTGGATGGCAATTGAAGTTATGATTTTGCAAAGCTTCTAAAACACTCTTACTGTCAGTATATATGCAGTATTTATGTACGTTTTTGGTACTCACATACTGAAGTGCACGGTATATAGCCATGGCTTCAGCAGTGAAAATGGAGCAGGATTTGTGAAGGCTGAAACTGAAGGAGCTATTGTCCACATAAACTCCACAGCCAACATGCCCCGCAGTTTTGGATCCATCAGTGTAGATGGGAGTGTACATAGCATACTGACAGCGATGAGATGCATAAAGCTGTTGAAAAATAACAGGAGTTGTGTCTGACTTTTTATAGTTTTCAAAGGCATTGAATACTGTAATGCGTGGATCATACCAAGGAGGGTGTACGAAAAAGTCTATAGACTCAATCCGGACATCACATAGGTCAGATAGTAAAAGGTAGGAATTAACACGCGTGAGAAAAGGTTGAATGCTTGATGGTCTAGCATTATATAATCTCTTAAGAGTGGCATTTGGAATCGTAGAATGTAAGGGATGATGAGGTGAGGACATAACGTTTGAATAATAACTAAAAGACAGCTGCATCCGCCGCAGGTCTAATGGCAATTGTTGGCAGATTACATATAGACTCTGGACGGGTGAAGTGCGAAATGCACCTGAGCATATTCTTAAAGCAGAGTGATGAATTGTGTCCAATCTGCGTAAAACGGAAGATCTAGCTGATCCGTAAGCAACACAACCGTAGTCAATGCGAGATAAAATTACAGAGTTGTAAATACGAAGGAGTGATGTGCGATCTGCACCCCAAGATGTATTTGAAAGCACCTTGAGGATATTGAGCAGTCGTTGGCATTTCTTCCGCAGATGTAACACATGCGGAAGGAAAGTTAATTTCTTGTCGAAAATCACCCCAAGAAATTTTATCTCATTGACCACAGGGATAGGTCTACCGCTTATGTGCAGTACAGGATCATGGTGAAAACTAGTTTTCCTGCAGAAATGAACACAGCAACTCTTACTCGGAGATATGCCAAGGCCATTTTGTTCACACCAAGCAGTGAGGTTATTTACAGCTGTTTGCAGTTGTCTTTCAATTATATTCATGTTAGATCCTTGATATGAAATTTGCAAGTCGTCAACATATAAAGTACTATGAACAGAAGGTGGTAATTGATGAAGTATGTTGCTGATGAAAAGGTTAAAAATAGTCACGCTTAAAACGCTGCCTTGAGGAACACCCTCAGCTTGGATAAAAGTATTGGAAAATGTATTTCCAATACGCACTCTGAAAAGCCGGAGGGCTAGAAAGTTCTTTATGAACATGGGAAGATTACCCTTAAAGCCAAGATGGTACATAGTACGGAGAATGCCATAGCGCCACGTACGATCATATGCTTTCTCTATATCAAAGAAGATTGCAACAAGATGGTTTCTCCTTACAAAAGCATTTCGAATGTGGGATTCCAGACCTATTATATTATCAATAGCGGATCGACCTTTTCGAAAGCCACTTTGATGAGGAGGGATGCAATTATTCTTCTCTAAGATGTAAGTGAGTCTAGCATTGACCATACGCTCAAATGTTTTGCATAGGCAACTCGTAAGAGCTATTGGACGATAACTCATAGGGTCAGAGGAATCTTTGCCCGGTTTCAAAATAGGAATCACTATCGCTTCTCTCCACAAAGTGGGATATGCATGTTCCGTCCAGATTCTATTAAACAATGCAAGTATGTTCAATAATGAATCTGGATGTAAATGACGAAGCATTTGATAAGAGATTCCATCAGGTCCGGGACTGGTGTCGTTTGCCTGTTGTAAGGCAGTCTTCAATTCTGACATTCCAAAAGCACAATTGTACGGTAGATTACTGCGATCAGTGAAACGTAGAGGAGTCCGCTCAGCTATTCTTTTAGACCTTTGAAAAGCGGGACTATAAGAATCAGAGCTGGACACACTAGCAAAGGTTTCTCCGATGACATTGGCAATGTCTACCGTTGAGGAATGCACAGCAGCTCCAGTTTTTAAAACAGGAATGGAACAATCCTGATAAATACCATTGGCTGCTTTTACTTTCCTCCACAATTGTTTGCTGGATGTCGATGATGTAATTGAAGACACGTAACGAATCCAAGATTCTCTTTGACTCTGGCGTCTTACTCTACGAGCTTGAGCTTTGGCTTTTTTAAAGGCAATAAGGTTCACCGTAGTAGGGTATCTTCGGAAAATATTCCATTGCTTCCTTTGTTTCTTGTAATATAGTCGGCACTCTTCATTCCACCAGGGTTTTAGATGTTTGTGTGGAGTAGAAGAACTTTTTGGGATAGCTATATCCGCAGCTTTGATTATTGTGTCAGCGACATATTTAGCGGCAACATCAATCACATCTCTAGTAACTCTTGTTTCCGTAATCGTAGCCAATTGCGTGAAGAGTTCCCAATCGGCTCGACTGTACGCATAATTAGGTGGCCTATAGGACACATTATTACTTCCAGTCTGAGTCACGATAAGAGGGAAATGATCGCTGTTGCGAAGGTCATTTCCAACAGTGAAATTCAGCAACGGCAGAAGTGACGGAGAACAAATAGCTAAGTCAAGAGAGTGAAATGTCCGAGTAGGTTCGTGGAAATAAGTCTTCTCGTCGGTATTTAGCAGACAGAGAGAGTTATCAGATATGAACAGCTCAATCTGACGACCGCGAGAATTCGTATCATCACTACCCCACAAAGGACTATGGCCGTTAAAATCGCCCAACAATAAAAATGGAGCTGGGAGTTGATCAGCTAAGTCATTTAGTTCCTCTGCTTGAATGATGTCATTGGGTGGTAAATAAAGGCTACAGATTGTGATTAGACAAGTGGTATGAATTTGGATAGCAACAGCCTGCAGGGCAGTGCGTAGCTGGTGTGCTGTACTAGGGCATTTGTTTGATGTGAATATACAAACTCCACCACTAGCAGCGGCATTACCATCATAATCTTTTCTGTAGCATTTAAATCCACGTATTTTAGATGCAATAGTGGGCTTCAGGAATGTTTCCTGGAGAGCCACACATAGAGGATTGTAGTAAGAGATGATGGATTTGACATCATCAATTCGAGGCCGGAAACTACGACAATTCCATGAAACAAAGGAAGTCATTTATGGAATATTAACACTAACCATGATCACTGTTACTTATGGTCATCTCAGATGAATCATCTAAGCTGAAGTCATCATCTGAGGGATGCAGCTTAACAGTGTCTGCATCCAAACTATGAAGGGCTTTCTTTGAAAGTAAGGAAGATAATCGATGTCCTTCCTTAGAGAGCTTTAGTTTTCTAGCTTTCAAAGATTTAGACTTTGCTGACATTTTGGAGGGAGTTGGAAAAGGCTTGGATGTGTTCGCAACCTTTGAGGGCAAACAAACTGAAGGACATGAGTCGCCTTCTGTCTGAGTGCTACAAGATCGAGTGACCTTTTTAACAGCAGCGGCATAGCTAACGCCAGCTACTGGAGTCCGTGAAGTTACTAAGCGTCGAGCCTCTGGATATGATATATTATTTTTAATTTTGAGAGTAGTTATTTCTTTTTCGAGCTGCCAAACTGGACAAGTTCGAGAATAGGCGGTGTGAAGACCTTGGCAATTGGCGCAAACTTCTTTAGCATTGCAGGTTAGACTGTCATGACCAACGACAGAACAACGGGCGCAAGTTTGTTTACCCCTGCAAGCTATTTTAGAATGCCCAAAGCGTTGGCATTGAAAACATCTGAGAGGACTTGGGATATAAGGCCGAACAGAACACCTCATATAAGCGACTTTAATATACTCAGGCAAGTCTGGTGTCGCGAATGTCAATATAAGATGTTTCGTATTTAAGATAATACCATCTCTCTTAATCGTTATTCTTTTGACAGCACAGACTTTCTGGTTTTGCAGATGTTCGAGTATTTCATCTGTCGGCGTGTGAAACAAGTCCTCCGCAGAAATAACACCTCGAGAGAAATTTAAATTTCTGTGAGGCTCGACGGTAACAGCTATGTCACCAATTGTATTCAAACTTTGCATCAGGATGGATTGCCTTTCGGATGCAGTTTCGATTAATAGGACACCAGATCTTAGTTTTTTAATGGATTTTACTTCCCCAAGATACGAAGTAATACCCTTTTCAATAAGAAAAGGGGAAACAGATTCAAAGGAACCTCCAATTTTCTTCACAATAAAAAATTTTGCCTTGCATAAAATCATTTGTTGCTCCCGCGGGAGTGAAGAGAAAGTTTTTTGATCCATAGAGGATGAAACATAAATTCAGGGACCGACGGCACCACCCACCACGGAGTCCTACAAGGGGATGCAATTTATCTGCACCAGTGCTAGCCAGTCCCTATACGCTCACAGCACATCCCTGAAGTGGTCTCCACCCTTAACGAGTCACCCAGTAGATGTACCGATCGCTTGATCCATATAGCCGATTGATGTGCTGAGGACCACAACACACCTCCCGTTTATCTGAAGCAGAGGCCAAAGTAATGTATTGGTCTCTGGGGGCCTCAATTACCAGGACCCTCCTTTCCAGGGACACGGGTCTCCACGCACGGCAAACACGTGGGTGATTTAGTCCCCGAGAGTAGCTATTAGCAACAACCGTAACATTCAAAGTGATGCCGTTTATATATCAATGAAATAAAAGGAAACATTTAATTAAATATTAGAATAAGTAACAAATTAATTCAAAATGGAATAATTATTTTAAATTGATTTAAAACCAAAAAATATTATTAAACTAGAAATGCGTTTCTAATGGTTAAACTTTATTCTGTATATTCAAACTGTTGCTCTTAAAGATGATAATTTTAGAATTAAGAAAATATAGTTGAAAAATATATAGGGTAATAAAAATATATAATGAATTACAAACTAATACATGCGAATTTATTGCGGCTTAATCAATTGAAAAGTCACAAAATTAATTATAGAATTTTTAATTGATGGATATCGAATTACTTTTCAATTCAAATTGTGGTCAAACTAGCGTCATTCATAAACCAGGAAGTAATGAAAGATAAATATACATTTAACGGAGTGACTAATCGCAATTTATCATGGAATACTAATCATAATTCAGGTTGTATTATTCTCAAATATTGTAGAATGGATTTTAATTGGTATGAGAATAATTTATTTATGCTAAAATTGTAGCCATTGAATAATTATAGCATACAAATCGAAACGAAATAAAATCAAGCAAAAGGAAATAATTTTTATTTAATCATTTTTCCAAATTGAAAGTATAATTGCAAGATGAGTATTTTATTATTTTACTTATTATTATTTAATAAAATCACAAAGTACTCAAAATTTGCAATTAAACAAAATATTTTTAATTATTTTATTGTTTTCTATGTTGAATTTGAAGTGTTAGGAACAGGCGTGGCCGTACATCGACGATTAAAAGATTTGAAATGATTATCAGATTCAACGGACCGAACGATTCCTGGTAATCACTGTAGGTCAAAAATTTATTCTCATGGTGCTTTGACTTATTTTGCAGTCACGGAAAGGGTGTCGGCAAACGTCGGAAATTTAATGTGTCATGAAAGACTAATGGATGTTACAAATGATGGTCCCTCTGCAAGGATAAGAAAAAAATACTCAAATAATGATGTCAATGATTTATGAAAACATCGTTGTTCCAAAAATTGGAACAAAATAATTTTCGTTCTTATTTTTGTTGGGATAATTAATTCAAGTCTTTTCTTTTTTGTTATATATATATTTCCGAAGAAGAAATTTAACTTATATATTATTACACCTTAAATTTACTCAAATATTGCAATATACACACAAATATTGCTAAAATTGTTAAGCAGTTATTTAAATTCAATAGTTAAATATTTACATTATTAAATTGCTACTCACAGCAAGTTTAAAAAGAACAATTTTTACTATGCTAGATTTCTAATGCCAGCATAGTAAATCAGCTTCTTAAATGCCATTGTTGTTAGAAGCAGTTAAATAAAAGAAAAGATTTCATCAAATATAGCTAAATGATAAAATCAACAATCGAGCTGTTTTTTTCTTCCGATTCTTATTCACAGCAGTGAATGATATTAAATAGAATGAAAAGTAAGTGAACATAGATAATCTTAGCATGACGATCATCTGACTGAATTAGGTTTCGAATTCGCAGCTTTTAGGTGCAAAAATGACTCTTCTTCCTTGAGTTATCACTGTTCTAAAAAGTTAGTGCTACTTTCAAGAAAACAAATATAGTTGGTTTTTTTTGCTACGAAATAAAATTAATATCCTATTTTAGCATAGATACCTTTTGACTATTTGATATAAGGAGTTTATACATTTCGTATATGAAAGAAAACTATAAGGACTGCTTTATAAATATTTAGTAAACACTTTATTAAAATTAATAATATTAAAATATTCAGTACAAAGGAAATGTAGTATATGAATCAATGTCACCCTTAAATTTTTATTATTTATATTTTCAATTTTTTTTTCTCAAAATTAATTTTTTCTTGACTGCTAATTTAACAAATGCAACGGAATGAAGTCTTTCGAAACTTCTCAATAAATTATTTTTCATTCAGCATATAATTTTCATTATTTTCCCAAGAAAATATTTTTCATTCAACATTTAATTTTAAGATATTTTATTGCATAAAATTTAAATTTTACATACTTATTTACATTATTTTTCAATGATATATATGTATACTTAAAAGTTAATGACTCACGCTTGGTTGTGAAAAGAAAAACGGATTTATAAATTGAACTGAAAAAACAGTATGAAATAAAACCAATTTAAATATATAAGTTCTTAATTTTATTTTAAGCAATTACAACAAAGGTTAAATAAATTAAAAAATAATAATAATAATTGAAAATATCTACGACAGTAAAATTCAAATTAAAAAGCCATTTCAGTATCTGATTATGTTTTAACATTGATCCACATTTTAAAATTATCATTCTGAACTTTATTTAAATTTTATAATGAATTTCTAATTATTAACACAAACACATCTTACTTAAAATTCATAATATTTTTACAAAGCAATGTTCTTCGGATTAGAAGCTTTTATAAATTATCCTTTTTAGCATTAAATTTTGCATAATAACTTAATTACATATTGTTACACTCACGCGACATCAAGTTTCGAATATTTCGATCCAATTCAATAAAAATTGCATATAGCTTTAAGATCAGTTGAATAAAGATTCTAAAGCAATACAATTACTTATCAGCATTTTATACGCAATATTAAGATCACCGTAATAAAATAAAAATATGAGTGATAGAAATCCTATTATTATTTCATTAATATACTGTTGAATTTTGCACTTATTTTATTGACTGTAGGTATATAATTTTATCAGAATTTATTCTAAAACTGTAAGTTACAGGAAAAATTAGAATAAACAATGAGTAAAATAAGGATACCTTATGCACCATAATTCTGTATTTCATACCTAAGTTTATACACCTTAATATAATGCGCTTATAACTTATTAATAGTTCTTGCAGAAATATAGTGAAAAGAAATGTTTGTCTTGCAATGACAAAGTTGGTATAGAATCGGCGTAGTATCTTCATGTTTTCGGATCGATTCTTGTCGAAGCAATAAACAAAATAAACAGTTTTAAGGGTGTTGACCCCAACTTAATAAAAAGACAATGAAAAATTTAATAAAGAGTAACTAAAATAAAATTGCTTATGATTGACCTAAGTAGGAATTGATTTAAAAATATTTTTTTATATATGGTTTTTATTTACAAATATATAAAGTTTTGGGTATTATTTTGCTCCCATTAAATATAAAAAGATAGCACAATTGACTTTAATTATTAAACTATAAAATAAGAAGGCTTATGATTATTCAATAAATAGTTTTCTTAAATATATGAAAATGTTCCATTGAAGTGACAAATCCATTGGGCTTTGAATTTGTCTTAGAATGAATTTTTACAATCTTTATTCATCGAGTAGAAGTATCTTAAAAGCTTTTTTTTTTCTTTCTTTCTTTCTTTTTGACAAATGTAAAGAACGTGCAGGAAATAATGTCCAGTGGATGTTATTTTGGAAGTGACGCTTTCATAGAAATTATGTCCCCTATCCTTTCATTACAAGCTTCATTGTCCATTACATATACATGTCAGATCTCAAAATATTTGTGACACACGTTTTAAAAATTGATTAATTAATGACTATACTAACACAAAAAAGTTGAAGAGAAAAGTATTAAGAATATAAACAAAAATTGTGGATAGCACTGAAATATTAAGGGTATAATTTTTAAGGAATAAATATAAAAAAAATATTTAACTGACAAATAACCACTAAGTTAAGTTAACCCATCACAAATTATGATATAACGAAAAAAAGATCTAAAATATACAAAATCTGCAATATGTGATAATTACTTTGTGCAGTTTTTAGTATTTTCTTTTCTTGGGCTGCCTGCTCTTTTCTTTCCCTATTCCTTTTTGAGAATTCACAATAAAGTAATTAACACAAGATATGATTGTCTATGTATATATTGTTACTGAAATTGTGCTGTTTTCTTTCTAAGTGATTAATTTCCATTAATTTATTTTAATTTTAAACACATTTCATTTATTGATTATTTAATTATTAATGAATTAAACCCACTGGCTAAGGAATTAGAAATCCAATATTAACATTCTAAAGGACTACTTTTGCACGGATAATAGTTCTTATTTGTTTGACCATCAAGATTATAAATTTCTTTAGTGCAGTTATATTTAGGAAATATCATTCCATGACGATGCGGATTTCTTGATCTTTTAAGTTAGATAGAAGAGGAGAGTGTGTTAGATGGATCTTTCTTCACTTTACCCCACGCATTTTTTATGGATTAAGATTCGGACTATGTGATGGCCATGGAAAATAGGGAAGTAAGACTGGTGTTCAGCAAATTAGCAATTTTTTTATAATTGAATATTTCTACCTCAATATATACTTTCATCTCATCCATCAACATACGAGTAAATTGTAGAGCAAATCTTTTAACATAAAAGCAAAATTGTAGGGTGCAATTGGTTTGGAAGTATCTCATGGCATGACTGATTACTTAATCTCGAGAAAAACCAGGGAATCACTTCCTTCCCAGTAGAACATGCTCAACATTATGATACTCTCACTAGATCCTTATACAATGAGATAAGACAAGATGGTTTCATGGATCATATTCGTCAAATTCAACGCGCCTTGCATCATTCAAAATAATCTCACAAGCTCTTTTTTTCATAAGCCCTTTAAATGATGAAATATCTGTAGCTTTTCTCTTTTTTCATTCATCATGAAATGAACTCTAACATTATATTTGTGTTAGCATTCTAACGTCATGTACACACGTCTTAAGAAATTAGCGTTTTCCTCCTTATCAATCATTTAAATGAAAATCTTAAAGGTTTCTAATTTACTAATCCATAGGTATACATTTTATTAAAGAAAACGAGCTAATATTTTTCTATATAATGACGGCTTAGTTATATTATTTAAGAACTGAAATACACTAATTTTAAAATATTCTCATTTCTAATTTTCTTGTTATTTACCATTATTTCTAATATTTTAATGTAATTATTAATCCATTTAAATGAAAATGTTTCGATCATGTTTCTTCTGGTAAGAAATTGTTAATTTTGGCAAGTATGTTAATGAAAATATAAGAAAATTTAATTTTTGAAAATAGTTATATGAGTACTTATATTAAGTTTCACTTACACTTTCAGTGTTATAACAAAATAAATTATTTACATAAATTATATTATTATTTGTTTTTCTATACTAACCATTATTTTTTTCATCATGGGAAAAGATATAAATATAAGAATAGCAATTTTCCTGTTAAAATGAAAAAAATGCCCCATTTCTACCTTACAGCACATTTTTCATGATGTTTTCTAAAAGATTAAGCTGGAGTCAATAAAACTTATTTCAAGCTTTGTTAAAATAACATTCAAAATGCATTATTCTTCCTTAATACGTTTTTTATGTTCGGAATTTTCTAAATTCCACATTCAACATTTTTTAGAAACAGTTTTTCATTACTCTTTATCTATGGAAACATAAAATACTTTGAGATCTCTCAACATTACCTTAGAATCCGAAATACATTATAAAGAAAATAGAAATAAATATGAAAAGAATGAAAATAATTTCACTTCCATATCCGCTATACATATTTTCTGATTTTTATAGCAGCGTTTTCCTCTTATCCCAGAAGCAAGATATGTCACAGTATCAAGTTTTTTTCAAAGATTTATTAAATTTCTTAAATTTTTGTATGAAGTAGAAAAATAACAAAAAAAAGTAATATGGGTTATCACTCATTATAAAATATTACAATTAAATCACTATTTCAAAAAAATGCTAGTTTTAAGGAACATCCAAATTTATCTACCGAATCAATGCCTATAAACTTCGAATATTTAAAAGGTATTTCTGCTTCTATCAAATAACACTATATCAAATATATTTTATGATATAGTTTAATATATTTGTAAATAAACTGCCAAAAATCTTATTCTATAATTTTATTATTCTATAAAAAGGTTTTCAAGATTTTAATACTAAAATTCAAGAATGCGATTGAATTTAGATCCTATTAGTTTGTTAGGTAAATAAGATTTAGTATGAATAAATTTACATAAAAGTGTTTCTAAATAAAAATACTAATTATAAATCTCTAAATATAAAAAATACCCTCTTTATAAAAATATAGGATAAATAAAAGATATATATTATATATAGTTTTAAATAGTGTAAATGAGCTCTCTTAAGAAATAGAAAAAAATTTGTAGTTGAAATGTTTACATTTAAGTAAAGGAAATTGCAGTTAGTTAATAAGTTGATATTTGCTTAGAAAATTCATTAAAGTAGAAAATATTACAGTATAATTTTGATTTGGAAACTTAAATCTTCATTGAGAAAAATACGCGCCCATTAAATGTTTTAAAAATACATAAACGGAAATTAAATAAAGAGATGAAATATTTAAAAGTATTTGGTTATGAACTCACCGTCACGGATATTTGTGTGTAATGTTCTATAACGATTGAGATACCTGACGGAATTGAGTTAAACTTATTTTTGAGAAAACATACGACAAAAAGTTGAAAATAAATTTTATATCACTTCGGATCGTTCTTAAAGAAACATTCAAACTCTTATAGCAGGCCACACTTCCAAACAAATTGCCGTCGCAAGAGCTTAAACTGGTCTATCTCTCATAAATCTTCATATTATTCTCATATAATGATATGAATGTAATATATGAATGGCAAAATCAAATATAAGACGATTAAGCTGCTTTTAGATAAGGGATTTTTGATGTGAGGGAACTCATAATATTTAAGAAAATTTTGTGCGACCCATTAAGTATTTCAAAAACCGGATACACGTATGAGTGAAACACAATTTCCCTATATTTATTTCTCATATATAACTGCTATTTTAAACCGTTAATTTTATTTTCAGACGTAAAACAATGTGAAAAATTTTAAAACGCAATAAATTTAAAAATACAGATAACTGGATAAAATAAAATATTGGAAATTTTCCGCCATCGCTAATATTTTCTATTCAAACATTTTACATTGGTGAGTGCGTTTATATTTAAACAGAAAATTAAAGGTATTATTACAATTGAAAGGATTTTAGAATATTGTATTGTGATATCGGCAAAAACATATCGTTATCATTAAGTACGAGGTGTCTGAAATGGACTTATCAAACTACTGGATTAGAATTGCCATTTTTTCCAGTTCTATTTAAAAATTAGACATTGAATGTATTGCTTAAGCATGAAAAAGGTCTTGCTAATAATACCTGGAAACGGACTAGTCAGTCATCAAAGATATATTTTGAAATATCTATCACCATAAATTGCTGATAATTCCAATATTCCAGAAACTTAAAGAGAATATTGACAGAAACTTAAAGAGAAACTTAAAGAGAATATCGACTTGCAATAGTGTGATTGTCAGAATAATATATAAACAAACGCTAAGTGTTTCTTTGATGTGTTTGGTATGTGATTTAAGACTCCCCGATATATGTTAACCTTTCTCAATTCTAGTCTTTTATTGTAACTCACACACACACACACACACACACACACACACACACACACACACACACACACACACATATATATATATATATATATATATATATATATATATATATATATATATATATATATATATATATATATATATATATATATATACTCCT
>JAPDSC010054606.1:55957-78064 GCA_026290005.1 Latrodectus geometricus
CATCCGCTCTCTCATTTCCATCAAGACCTACGTGACTTGGTACCCAACAAAATAAAATTTTGTAACCCTTGCCAGCAAGGGATTCCAATACTCTGAAAATTCTTGACACAACGGGATGACAATTAAAACTATTGCCTCTCAATGCTTCCAAAACACTCATGCTGTCAGTATATATACAAAATTGTCGATAGTCATCTGTATTCACCTGCTGAAGAGCGTAGTAAATAGCTGTTGCTTCAGCAGTAAAGATGGAGCAGGACGGATGTAGGCTGTAACTAAAACATGTATTATTGATAAAAATACCACAGCCCACATGTCCTGCTGATTTCGATCCATCCGTGAATACAGGTGTGTATGACTGATACTGACAGCGATGAGAATAAAATAGCTGTTGAAAGACAATAGGTGTTGTGTCAGATTTTCCGTATTGAGCAAAGGAATAGTTAAAATCATATGTCGGGTGATACCAAGGCGGATGAGCAAAGTGATTTATTGATTCAATCCGCAAATCACATAGATCAGATAGAGACAAATATGACTTAATGCGTGTGAGAAAAGGTGGGATGCTCATTGGGCGAGCATCATACAGTCTTTTAATATAGGCATTTGGAACCATGGAACGTAATGGATGATGAAGGGTCGACATAACTTTAGCATAATAATTGAGAGACAGCTGCATTCGTCGCAGGTCTAGTGGTAATTGATGGCATATCACATATAGACTCTGGACGGGTGATGTGCGAAATGCGCCAGAACATATTCTTAAGGCAGAGTGATGGACAGTGTCCAATCTGCGTAAGACAGAAGACCTAGCAGATCCATACACAACACATCCGTAGTCAATGCGGGATAATATCAGAGATTGATAAACCCGAAGGAGTGACGAGCGATCTGCACCCCAAGATGTATTTGATAACACCTTGAGGATATTAAGTGATCGCTCACACTTCTTCCGCAAATGTAAAACATGCGGAAGAAAGGTCAATTTCCTGTCGAAAATCACTCCCAGGAATTTTACCTCATTGACTACAGGTATTGGCGTATTGTTGATGTAAATTATTGGATCATTATGCTGGCTTGTCTTTTTGCAGAAGTGGACACAACTACTCTTGCCAGGAGATAAAGTATAGCCATTTTCAGCACACCATGCAGCTAATTTATTTACAGCAGTTTGTAATTGTCTCTCAATTAATCGCATATTTGACCCCTGACATGATATTTGCAGGTCATCAACGAACAATGTTCCATGAACTGATAATGGAAGGTGATATAAAATGTTACTTATGTACAGGCTAAAAAGGGTTACACTTAAAATAGATCCCTGAGGAACACCCTCAGATTGTATAAAAGTATTGGATGTATATGAACCAATACGAACATTAAAAACACGGGAGCGTAAAAAATTTTGAAGGAATATCGGCAAATTACCCCTGAATCCAATATCATATAATGTACGGAGAATTCCATATCGCCATGTACGGTCGTATGCCTTCTCGATGTCAAAGAAAATGGAGACCAGATGGTTTCTTCGCACAAATGCGTTGCGAATCTGGGTCTCCAAATATGTTATATTATCTAGAGTGGATCTTCCTTTACGGAAGCCGCTCTGATACATAGGAATATATTTATTTGTTTCTAAGACATATACGAGTCGGGCGTTGACCATACGTTCGAGAGTCTTACATAAGCAGCTGGTCAGAGCTATTGGTCGATAATGTGAAGGTTCAGAAGGATCCTTACCAGGCTTGAGAATGGGAATCACTATAGCTTTACTCCATAAAGATGGAAATTCATTTTGAGTCCAGATCCTATTAAACAATTGCAATAAGTTCGATAAGGATTCTGGACCCAAATGTTGAAGCATGTAATAGCTGATTCCATCTGGACCTGGACTGGTGTTATTGGTCTGTTTCAATGCTTTCTCCAGTTCCGACATCCGAAATTCGCTGTTATAAGGTAAAGCTTGCCCATGGTTGAAACGAATTGGTGTTTTTTCAGCATGACTCCTAATCCTTAAAAACAAAGGATTGTAAGAGTCAGTACTTGAGACACTACAAAAGGTTTCACCAAGGACATTAGCGATGTCCTTAGGAGAAGAATGTATAGCAGCTCTGGTTTTTAAAACAGGAATAGAGAATTCCCTATAAATACCATTGGCTGCTTTCACTCTTCTCCATAACTGCTTACTGGATGTGGAAGATGTTATTGAAGAAAGATAACGAGACCAAGATTCCCTCTGACTTCGACGACGAGCTCTGCGAGCTAATGCTTTTGCTCTCTTAAAGGCAATAAGATTCTCCGTTGTGGGGTACCTCCGAAATAACCCCCATAACTTCCTTTGTTTTTTATAAGTTTCTCTGCATTCAACGTTCCACCACGGTTTGCAACGCCTTTTTAAAGTACAAGAACTTTTGGGTATTGCTGTATCAGCTGCACTTATAATTGTTTCAGTGACTTTATGAACGGCTTCATCAATATCATCGATCATTACCATTTCATCATCAACGACTGCCAATTGTGTGAATACTGTCCAATCTGCCCGACTGTACACGTAAGTAGGTACACGTTGCTGCACACTACTACCTCCAGTCTGGGAGATGACAAGAGGAAAATGATCGCTATTATGCAGATCATTTCCTACTTTTAAATTCAACAATGGCAGAAGTGAAGGAGAACAAATGGCCAGATCGAGAGAATGAAATGTTCTTGTGGGTGTGTGGAAATATGTTTTCTCGTCGGTATTGATCAGACAGAGGCAATTATCAGAAATAAATTGCTCTATCTGACGACCGCGAGAATTAGTATCATCACTTCCCCACAGAGAATTATGTCCGTTAAAGTCACCTACTAACAGAAACGGTGTAGGCAGCTGATCAACTAGTTTATCAAGTTCTTCTTGGCGGATGACATCATGTGGTGGTAAATACAAACTACAGACTGTAATCAAACAAGTTGTGTTAATTCTAACAGCTACAGCCTGTAGAGTTGTATTTATTGGATGGACAGTGCTGGGAAAATTATTGGATGTTAATATACAAACACCTCCAGACACTGCACCATCGTCACCACAGTCTTTCCTAAAGCATTTAAACCCACGCAGTGTAATGTTGTTTGTAGACTTCAGGAAAGTTTCCTGAAGAGCTACGACTGCGGGGTTATTGTCTGACATTAAAGACTTGATGTCATCAAGATGGGAACGCAAACCATGGCAGTTCCATGAAACAAAGGAAGTTATTATTTAATTTGAAAAGCTCCTCTCCCGGAGCTGGAAGGCATATCGTCCGACATCTCCTCGAACGATATGTCATCGTCCGAGGGAGGAAGAGAAACCGCGTCAGCTACAAGGGAGTAGGCTTTACGGGTGGATAAGGAGGACTTAGAAAGGCCCTCCTTTGAAGATTTTAGTTTGTGAGCCTTCATGGCTTTAGATTTTGCCATTGGAACTTTTCTTTTAATAGTATCTAAATTGGAGGTTTTTGTTTTGGATATCAAGTTTTGGGGTAATGATGGAGAGGTTATTTCTGGGTCTGTTTGTGTGCTGCTGGATTTACAGATTTTCTTGGCGGCGGTTGCATAACTAACTCCAGCTTGTGGAGTTCGTGAAGTGACTATTCTTCTAGCCTCAGGATATGAGATCTTTTGGTTAATCTTAACCGTGGCTATTTCTTTTTCAAGTATCCAGTGTGGACAACTTCGAGAGTAGGAGGGGTGGTCACCATGACAGTTGACACACCTCTCCTTCGCATTGCAGTTTAAACTATCGTGGTCAACCACCGCGCATCGAGCGCAGGTGAGTTTACCCCTGCAAGCGCCCTTGGAGTGTCCAAAACGCTGGCATTGAAAACATCTCAGTGGATTCGGAATGTACGGCCTGACGGGTAGATTCAAATATGCTGCTTTGACATATTTTGGAAGGTCTGGAGTCGCAAATGTCAGAATAAGATGTTTGGTGTCTATATACACACCATCTCTTCTGACTTGAATGCGTTTAACTCCGCAGACCTTTTGGTCTTGCATATTTTCCAAAATCTCCGCCGTCGGCGTGTTCAACAAATCCCTGGCTGAGATGACGCCACGTGAGAAATTAAGATTAACATGAGGCACAACAGTCACTTCTAGATTAGCCAAATATTGCATATTTGCAATGATGGCTGCTTGGGTATTTGAAGCAACCTCCACCAATAAATCACCAGAGCGCATTTTATGGATATTTTTAACCTCTCCAACTGTTGCCGATATTCCCTTTGATATCAGAAAAGGAGAAACACATGAAAAATTGCTCTCTTTTCTTTTAATTATATAAAATTTTGCCGAAATATTTTTCAAAACTTGCTCCCGTGGGAGAAAAGATAAATTATCTGTATCCATAATAAATTAATAAAATTTCAGGACCTGACCGCACCACCCACCACCGAGTCCAACATGGGGATGCAGACCAGCTGCACCAGTGCTAGCCAGATCCTATACGCTCTCAGTACATCCCTGTGATGGCCTCCACCCTTAACGAGTCATCCAGCAGATGTACCGATCGCTTGATCCATAAAGCCGATTGATGTGCTGAGGACCACAGCACACCTCCCGTTTACCTGAAGCAGAGGCCAAAGTAATGTGTTGGTCTCTGGGGGCCTCAATTACCAGGACCCTCCTTTCCAGGGACACGGGTCTCCACGCACGGCAAACACGTGGGTGATTTAGTCCCCAAGAGTAGCTAATAGCAACAGAGCGGCGACAGCTACTCAAGGGGAGCCCTCAACCTCATGAGAGGCAACCACATTGAGGGAGAAAAGGAAGAAAAAGCAGAAGAGTAGAGGAGAGAAGAAAAGAAAGAGAAGAGGACTGATCACTGGGGTACCTCGGGATTGTGACACCCGTGTTTACTTAAAGGAAGTAAACCCCCTGAGGGGTTTCCTTGTATGAATGGTTGCCTACCTTATATACGGGGACCTATGGTATGTGTGTACTGAGGAAGTCGGACTCCGCACCAAATTATGGTTCAGTTGGAAAAGTGGAGCAGCGCACCCCATATTGCCAGCCTGGCTGGTACTCGACAAAAAAAAAAAGTTCTTGTCAATATCTGAAATAGTAATTTTCTTTCAACCCCATATTATTAGCATAATGCTCTTTGTTAAATATAAGTATGGAACTCGTTATCTCAAGATTACAAGAACAAGATTTTCCTCATCAGGTTCTCATGAACACACAATTAAACACAGAATTCAAAGCAAATATATATATATATATATATATATATAAGAGAAAAGCTGAACTGTGTGTCACATGTATTTAGACTATGGAACATTTTTAGAATGAAAGAAGTTTGCAAAGGATTTGATGAAGATTCATCTGTATGTGGCATTGTTGACGTAAGCAAGTTCATTAAATTTCAGAACAAAAGAGAAATCCATCGCTAAAAAATTCTGAAATGAAGTGCTAGTTCGAGAATTCGGTGACAAATTATTGAATATTTATCATATTTTCCGATTAGTTTATAAAACCAATTGTTTATAAGAAAGAACTGCAGTAAAATTCCCAAACTTTATCAAAATTCCCTCAGATTATTTAGCTGTGTAATGACGTAAGCTGTTGCTAAATGATAAATATTCTTAGACAATTAGTGCGGATCTCTGTTGATATCAGATTCATGTAATTTCAGAAGACTTTCTAATAATGTTATATAATGGTTAACATAATTAATGACTCTCTTCATAGTATTTCCAAACTTGAATGCTGAAACATCGTTGTGTAGCAGACAAAAGAGTGACTCGTCAGCGTGACCCGTCCACATACTTCTTTCATCGTACCGTTGGCAGCGGAGACGTCTGTGGTTCTGCGTCAAGGGAAGACGAAGCAATGGACATCTTGCGGACAGACCCCTCTACTGTAAGCGGCGTCGAATGGGTGATACATTACAGACTGAATGAGCTGCGTTGTGGTTCGTGATGTGACTGAGCAATCTGTCACTGAAATTCGCACAATTTCCTTGTCCACGTGAAGTGGTGGACTGAGGTGGATGTGATCGAAAGCGTACCCTCCTGCATGAAACGATCACATATCCGCATTTCTGTTGTTTGGTTTCGTCCAACACGATTGCTGATTTTCATGAAAGATAATCCACAATCTCGGTAGGCCATTTTATCCTTCATCTGTCAAACATGGATACTTGATCAAAAATAGTCACTGTTTTCTACAAAGTATAAGTAATCGTTTAAAAAAACACATAATTGCCGAACTTGGAATCGTCGAAATATCCAAGCCTTAAATAACGCTTTGAAGTGACACCGCAGACGTGATGTGCGTCTATGCTGAAATTCTAACCATTTACATTTCGTATCTCCACTAACCATGTTGTAAATTTCATGTTATTTGCATGCTTCCTTCAGGATGTTGCATTTACGGTTGCCAGGAGTGTACAAAGCGAAACACATTTTAAAATCTAATCCACTTAAAAATTGACTTAAATACAGTGACAACAGAAGAAATTTACATTTTAAAATATCACTTTAAATTGAAATTTTATATTTATTTATAAAAACTACAGTTTAACACGGAAGAATTTACCCATTAGAAACTAAATAAATTTGTAGCATTTCAAAACGATATTTTGCATTGCGAAATAAAGTTTAATGGATAGATTAGCTAAAAACAAATCGAAAAAAGTATATAATGCTGAAACATTGTCTATAAATACATGTTATTAAGTTCGGGACATTTTTTACACTGCGTTAAAACGTTTCTTAGCAGACACGTTTTGAAAAAGTGAAAACACAATTGTAATAATTTTTCAAAGAAAGGTAAAAAGTTTAAAATAGTTTCCTTAATAATCTATATTTAATATTCTTAACTAATTTTGTATATTCATTAAATCTTAACCTAAAAGCATGCGTGTGCTTGTAATTAATGACTAACAATTATAGAAAATATTGTAAGTAGATGGAATTAGTGATGGTATGTTGTGTACAAATAAGCGATTGTCAATGCTCAACTTAGAAATATTTTTATACAAAATGATAACAACTAAGGAATAATAAGACATCCTAAAGACAACTAAGAAATAACCAGATGAATTTTATAGTAAAATATCGATTTATATGCGAACGCTATACAAATAGGTTCTAAGTGATTAGCATGGTCGAATTGTTTGAAGATATCACACAGCAGTTACATCGAATCATTCTATTTGAAATCCAAAAGTTGTTGAGGAACATTCGTAAAACATACGTTGTTCTACGAATGTAAGAATCGTGGTTCCCCGTGTTTCGTATAATTTCGAATTAATAAGAGTCACGTGGACTTCGATAGAGGCAGTTTAAGCATCATTGAAAGGCTTCGGATACGTGACATACATTACGAGTGGTGACTCATCGGCATCAATTCATTTGCTTCAAAATAAAAAAAAAATGTCCGACGGTAATTTGCTCAAATACGAATATACATTGCCAAATCCATGGTTTGACAAGCTATTCCATGTTGGTCAAGCCATTGGCATAAGCTAGCAATAGAGCAAAATACAAAAAAAAAAAAAGAAAAAAAAAAGCTTTATTATACAATTTAAATCGGCAAGGACAATTTGAAGTTCTAGCGTGATTTTTGAAAAGAATTTTTTGATTGAAATTAAACTAAGAACAGTTTACAAATTGATGCTAATAAAAATAGGTTTGAAATAATAAATATATGCTTTTCTAATCCTTTCGCTTTTTAACACTCAATGAATGTATTTCACTATTACATTTTGCAAAACTTTTTAATATCTGTGAAAAAGATTCAAACTGATACTTCTTTTGATTACTTTTACTCCAGTTTTGTAAATTTTATGTAATCAATATTTTAGTACAATTTTTACTTCATGGATAATTTTAGCACAGTTAACTTTCACGCACAAGTTGTCAGTGAAACAATAATGCAATTAATAAAATCATTGAATAATAATTCACAAAATATTTGCTAGCGATTATATACGAATGGTTATCAAAGTAATGCAACACCTGCGAATAAAAGTGAAGGTTTTGAATGAGTATCGTAATTATTAAACTTTAATAATAATTACTATTTTTTTATAAATACGAGTGTATATATCATGGTAGTATATGATAACTTTATTGAAGTTCTATAAGTCATGGATTTTTTCAAAATCCTAAAATGTCAGATCTCTCAGATTTTCAGAGACTATTTGGTAGGAGCACTTCTAACTGGAGCAAATATAATCAAATCATGTAAGCGTTTCTAGAAGTACGGTCAATTTAAAAGAATGTAATGCTTGTAGTAAAATCTTTTATTGAAAATGATAAGTATAATCTAAATAATGTTATAATTATGTTCATAAACATTACCATAGGAAAAGCTTTATTAGATGAATAATAATAACTTATTTGTAAAATTCTACGTTATGAATTTCGAACAATTTTGGATTGAAATACTGATAATTAATACAATCATTTTAAGCCCATAAAAAGGTACAAAAACTATTAGGCATAATTTTAACTGTTAAAGTTTATTTTGATATGAAACTATTTTTCATGAATTTATCAAGATTTTAATGCATTTATTGTGGATTCGGTTAAAATTCGGTTATATTTATTTAATTTTTTTCCTTCATGTTTTCGAATCATGGCTCTACTTTCTGATCGAAGAAGTTAAATATAATCAATTACCTCTTTATTTTGAACCAAACTTAAAAATAACTAATTGATTGCTAGTTTATCTTAAATTTCATATTACAACAGAGAAAATCTATAGCATAAAAACAAATGGGTATAATATCTTGAAATATGATCAGTGAAAACATAAATGTGATTTTCAGGGCATAAAAAAGGACATCTATCCTCTCTAGAATGTCGACGACCAAAATGTTTTTCATGAGAACATTTCGAGTAGATTTTGCTTATGAATATTTGATATTGTGCAATAACTTTACCATAAATATATGATGAACATTTTCACCAGCAATGTCTATTACAACTAATAAAATGATCAAATTAAAATTAACTCCAATTTAATTTTTTTTTTGAAATTAATGATAATGATTTTTTTTTGAAATTTTTGAAATTAAAAAAGTGTTCTATATTTTCAATATAATTTCTTTTTATTTAAGTATAATTTCACATGGTTCTTTTTTATAAGTAAATTTCAACAATTGTTCTAATTAATCCCATAAAACAAATTTGAATGATTGTTTTAATTAGTTTCTTTATATAATAAATTATTATAAATAAATTTATTCAATTCATTTCTTTTTCTCTCTCTTTTAGATCATCATCTTGATTACAGAAATATTATTTTAAACTAATGTTATTTATATCTAACCATTTTCATCTAAAGTAAATTGAATCAAATCAATGTAATTGCTTGCCATTTCATTTTCTTTCTTAAATATGACATTCTATTAAAAAAAAAATACAAAGATTGAATTCATGAAAGATCCCCTTAAATTGAACTTTTGCGAGTCACAAATTGAATTCACCTCATACTTTTCCATTTACAGATGAGATTTATTTCCAGAATCATTCTACCATGAGAATAGCATTTATTCCCCTTTCTTACTCCCATGATTTAATGGAAGTTCTAGTGAAAGAAATCTATTGAAAAGGTACTTTTTTTTTAGATAGAATTCGGGAATAAAACAAAGCACAATGATTGATAATAAAATCAAATGAAATGTTGAAAGACGTGAACAATTCGTCAATTCGTTTCAACAATTCGTCAAAAGATGTTTCAATTGAACAGCATAGAATGATATTATTTATTAAATTTTACAAGAGATTTCGTTGTAATAATGTATTAATTGCAGTAATACGCAAGTTAGATTAAAATGTGATTGTGTCCAGAAATTCTTTAATGCTGACATGATTTAGAATCTTGTAAAAGTTAAATCTATTTAATTTTTTATTTTGAGCAAATATTTAGCATATTTCAAAATAAGTAAATGAACATTTAATTGAAATTTTATGAATAAATGAGCAATTATATATTTTAAAATATTGACACTTTATGTGTCAGAGTATTATAAATATGAGAATTGAAACTTTTAGAATTATAGGAATAATATGAAAATTTCAATAATTCTTAATTTGTGATCAAGGTAAAACATATTAAGGACATAAATTAGAAAAAAGTCTCGCAATACCAACATCCTTAAAACGTGATTTGGTTAAACTGTATAGTAAATATAAATGTATTTCTCTTTTTTTATGAAAAAAGAAATGATATCAATTTGTGTTATAATCTACACAAATATTTATGGAAAGAGAAAAATGGTAATAAAAAATTTAAAAAATGAAGAAAAACTAAAAAAGAAGAAAAAAATGGCAGAAATGAGCTTTGGTAATATTCCTATTTTTATGACATTATATTTCATTAGATTATAAAAACTTAAGATAGGAATTCATAATAAACTTTATATAATAGTCAGACAATATAAAGCTCTGTTGCTTCAAATAACCGATAATCGCTTTTGTGAAAAATTTTATCAAAATTATGTTTGAATAATAACAATAAGTTAGAAAATTATTACTAAATTTAGATATTTTTTTACTTACTCAATCCATAAAACTTCATCTTCTAGAATCTAATGAAAATGTCTAATCCCATGAAAATTATTTCACTTTTTTAGTTTTATTAAATTTCATTTCCTATTGATTAAAAATTCGAAATTTATCCAGCTATCTTTTATTTTTATAATATGCTCAACTTTGACATTGACACTTGGGGAAGACAGAAACCAAAATATAATGAGAAACTTTAGCAAGGGCCTATTATACTACTGTAAGTGCAACATAGATAACTAGGGGGAGAACATCCTTTTAGATATTTATCATACACAAGCGGAAATATAATAGACCCTACAAAAGTTTCACTCACCTAACTAGATTTTGGTTTCCGGAGAACTCATATCAAACCAATTTTTACCGTCCACAAATGTAGTTAGATTTATTGATACATTTTTTCTTCAACAAATTACATTGTCCTTAGAAATCTACTGATGAATATTTCATCAACTTTTTAGGTAAAGTTAAAGAATTTAAAGTCCAGTTTACAGTTTATGTATCAATTTCATTTTAATCTTTAGTAAAAACTACAATTTCACTGTCTAATTTTCTTTTATATCATTAAAAATTACAACAAGTAAATTTTGCATGAAAATACAGAGTGAAAATAAATTTCATTGGATTATGACGTCTTTTAATTTCAAATATATACAGCTAATAATAATAATTTTAATAACAATATAGAGCATGGGTAGCCAAGACGTTGACCGCGGTCGACTGGTAGACCGCGAAGACATTTTAGGTAGTCCACACGACCGTCAAGATAATGACTTCGGATATTAACAATTTAATTTATGACTAATGACATATAAGCAATGAATTATTTAAAATAAAAATTCACTACAGTCTACGCTTTAAAACCCAAAACAAACTGTACAAAGATTTACGATTCAAAGATTTATGATTAAAGATTTATTTATTTATATATATAAAACCTAAAACTGACATGATGAGCTCGATTAAAACATTCAAAGAAACTGTAGAAAGGTATGCATCTCAATTATGAAAGCATGAATTGAGAAACTTCAAAAACTTGGAGGAAGAATGCATCCATAATCCAAACCGAGACTTCGAAGATTTCGCTTTGCACTTACTTGTTTTGTTTGAAGAATTTAAAAGAAGATTCGCTAACCTAATTAGGTTGAAAGAAATACTTGATTTCATGATATTTCTATTTAATAAAAATGTCAACATTGATGGCGTATCTGAAAAAATAGGACATTTAATAGATATCACATCAGTCATGGTCAAAGAAGAAATTATTAAGATGCGATATATTTCTTAAATCCAGAACATATTTAGCGATACTGATTTTTGGAAATTAATTTCTGAGGAAACGTTTCCAAATATTTACAAATTAATTTTGTATTTGAAATCATACTTTGGATCGAGGTATCTTTGAGAATCTGCTTTTTCAACCATGAACAAAAAACAAACATTGGTCGCATTTAATAGATGAACATTTAATTTCGTGTTAATCCATTGCAATAAGCTCTACAGCCACAATATGATAAACTTATCGCAGATATACAATGCCAAATTTCAACTAAACGAAGTGAGTAGGATGGTCACTTTTTGATATATGAATATTTTGATTATTTTCGTCAGTAAATTTTTATTTTGTAAATATTAAGTTTTTTTATTAAGTTTTTTTAAGTAAATATTAAGGTCTTAATATAAATATTAAGTTTTTAATTTTACATTTTTTCTTGTTACCGAAAATAAATATGTACGTTAATTTAGCTCTGCCATTGGTAGACCACCTTCGATTTTTTAAATGTGGAGTAGACCGCGGATCCCAAAAATTTGGCCACCCCTGATATAGAGTATATTTAAAATTTTATTTTACGTCATTGCATAAAAGAAAACTTTAAAATATGCTCTTTATATTGTTGCACTTTGTAATCCTTTATATTGTTGCCAGTAAAATTCCAATTTGTATGATGATGATGAACCATTAGTGTAATCAATGGAAAGTTCTTTGTGTCTTTTATTTTTAGATGAGACCTGAGATTTCCATGTTTTAAAAGTAGCGATATTTTCCTTGTGGAGAATGTCCTAGAGGACAATGTTTTCAATTCTACTAACCTTACATACCACGTTGCAAGCGACTTTAATAGAACTCCAATGACTAATAATGAGTAAACTCAGAATTTTATTATAAACTTAGATGTTTGACGTTTAACACATGAATTTTGCACAGGGAACATTTGCATCGATGTGTAGAAAGCTTAAAATTGTCCATTTAACATATAAAGCATCATTCATTACTTTTTTTCATAATATTTTTTTACAATATTTTCATCCCGAACCAGATGAACAATCTGTAGTTATTCTGAATATATGTGAAAGAGAATATGAATAACAAAGAAGAAATACCGGATGATCCAAAAGTTAGGTCGAACTTTAAAATTGAATAATTCGAAGACATATCGAGTTACAAAGATACGGTTCGCATCAAATGGATGGAAAAGAAAACGGAATTGTGTGTTCAAGTTCATTTATTTCGAAAAGTCTCAGAAATTACTTATTTCCTAAAATCACAGCTTATGCCTAAAAGAGTGTTAAATTTCGCTCTGTCTGGCGTCTATCTAACCAAATTGTGCCTGTTATTCATCATTTATCATATTGTTTATTTTTATTATCCTTGCTTGCCGATTAAGAATATTTTTTCTAGTACAGATCACATAAGTAAAAGTACATTGTCTGATTATCAAAGAATAAATTCTGAGTAATACTGGAAACATTTAAAATAGTATGATTCATACAGAAAATTTACTCTTTTATTTACTAGCATCAAAACTTCTGCGATCGGAAGTATTGTTTCTGAGGTCTTTATCTTACTAACCCTGCCAAGAAAAGTGAGAAGAGCGTAATACAAAATGAAAAGATTTTTCACTATTTTATGAGGAAGAATAGACTCAGAGAGAATGAACTGTCACTTTGAGTGGGGAGGAATTTTAAAAGACGGTTGACATTTGACGCTGCAGCAAAATATAAGCAAATAAAAAATAATCTAAGAAAAGAAAATACAGTGTATGGCTTATAAGGAGAACCGAATTCTTTAAAGTTGTATAAACACACAATTTATGAATGCAAATGTTAAGGCAAAATTTACTTTAAGTAATAAACGGAATCCTATTTATCTTTAAGCACCTATTTAGAAAAAAAAATTCAATCATGATTTTTTGCAAATATTTTCAAATTTTCGGTAACGAGAGTTTGATTTCCGCTATCTGCATGTCTACCTGAGTGCGTACATGACAGTTCTCAAATTTGCTTTCTGGAGAAGATTTACTTTCTGGAAAACGTATTTAAGGATTTTTTGTTTATAATGATATTATGATATCATTATAAACAAAAAAATCCTTTCAGAAGGTGATAATACCTTGTGAATATAAAAATGTTATAACAGTTAACTCCTATCATTAACCACAAGCACATACGCGGAAAAATACTGTGATGCGAATACTTTGTTTTAACTTCTGCATACGCGTCCTAATGAATGGTAGCGTTTTCTGGCATTTCTCTTTTAAAATATTTATTCTGACTCTCTCTTCTTAGGAAAACTCTTTCAGAAATACAACACATTTTTAATATTAGAAAAAACCAAAAAAACTATTTAAAATGTTATATATCCTCTGTATATTTCATTAACCTAATTTAAAAGATCCAAATATACAATAAAAAAACCAATAAGTATTTTTATAAAGTTATACAATTTAAAATTTGATTTATTCCTTTCTTTTAAATTGTACCAACTGTTTGACTATGGTATCAAACTAGAGAATAATAAAGGCGTTTATAATGATAGAAGTAGGGATAACATTGATATGAGAAGAAAAAATAAGGAATAAAATTGAGATGTTTGATTGATTTATTCCTTTCTTTTTATTTATTCCTTCATTGATTTATTCCTTTCTTTTAAATTGTACCTACTGTTTGACTGTGGTATCAAACTAGAGAATAATAAAAGCGTTTATAATGACAGAAGTAGGGATAACATTGATATTATAAGAAAAAATAAGGAATAAAATTGAGATGTTTATTTGAAATCAGAATGATAACATTTATAAAAAGGAGACTATTAATTATAAATTATATTTAAATTTGTCAGTTCACATAAAAAATTGAAAATACACTACTGGCCATAAAAATTGCTACACCAAGAAGGCGACATGCTACAGACGTGAAATTTATACGAAAGGAAGAAAGTGCTATGATATGCAAATGATTAGATTTTCAGCGCATTTAGACAAAGCAGGCGCCAGTTGCGACACCTACATTGTGTTTAAATGAGGAAATGTTCAGCCGGTTCCTCATACACAAATTGCATTTGAACAATGTTGCCTGGTGGAAAGTTGTTGTGATGCCTCGTGTAAAAAGGAGAAATGCGTACCAGCACGTTGATGACTTTGATAAAGGTTGAATTGTAGCGTACCGGGATTGCGGTTTATTTTATCGCAGTATTGCTGCTCGCGTCGGTCGAAATCCAATGACTGTTAGCAGAATATGGAATCGATGGGTTCAGAATGGTAATACGGAACGCCATGCGGGATCTCAACGGCCACCTATCACTAGCAGCCAAGAAGACAGGAATATTATCCGCATGGCCGTAATGGATCGTGCAACCATGTCACGAGCCGTGAGTCAAGAAACGGGGTCGTTTGGAAGACAACAAGTGTCTGCACAAACAGTTCGACGACGTTTGTAGCAGCATGGACTCTCAGCTCGGAGACCATGGCTGCGGCTTGCCTTGACGCTGCGTCATAGACAAGAGCGCCTTCAATGGTGTGATCAACGACGAACCTGGGTGCACGAATGGAGAGACGTCATCTTTTCAGATGAATCCAGGTTCAGGGTACAACATCATGATGGTCGCATCCTTGTTTGGCGGCATCGTGGTAAACGCACACTGGCAGCTTGCATTCGTCATCGTCAAACTGGCCCATTACCTGGCGTGATGGTATGTGGTGCCATTGGATACACGTCTCGGTTACCTCTTGTTCGCATTGATGGTGCTTTGAACAGTGCACGTTACATTCCTGGTGTGTTACGACCCGTGGCTTCACCCTTTATTCGAGCCCTGCGAAATCCTACGTTTCAGCAGGATAATGCCCAATTGCATGTTGCCGGTATTGTACAGACCTTCCTTGATACGGAACATGTTCGGCTGTTGCCCTGGCCAGCATGTTCTCCAGATCTTTCACCAATAGAAAACGTCTGGTCAATGGTTGCCGAGCGACTGGCTCGTCACCAAACGCCAGTCACTATGGTTGATGAATTGTGGCATTGTGTTGAAGCTGCATGGGCATCTGTACTTGTACATGCAATCCAATCTCTGTTTGACTCAATGCCCAGCGTATATCTGCTGTTATTATTGCCAGAGGTGGTTGTTCTGGGTACTGATTTCTCAGGATCTATCCAGCCAAATTTTTTGAAAATTTAATCACTTGTTATTTCTAGTATAATATATTTGCCCAATAAATATCATTTTGTTATCTGCATTTCTTCCTGGTGTAGCAATTTTAATGGCCAGTAGTGTATAAAGAAATACATTAATTGATAAACCAAATTTAATTTTTATAATCTTTTATAAAAGATAATATTAAATAATAGCATAAAACTTTTGAAATATATTTTCTGAGGAAAGTGCTATTATTTTGTAGAAAAGAACTCACACAAGTAAGTTAAACGAAGGTCATGATTAAGTTTTCTTATTACAGTATGTGGATTGTCTGTTACAGATGATTTAGTTCCTTCGAGGTACAAGTATTAAGTTTTGCTGTAATGAAATATGTTATTCACATTTGAATGTTTGGTAGTTATGATAAATAGAAAAAGAAATATTGTTTGTTCAATATGTTTCAAGCAAAGCGTTTTTGATTCATTTGAAATGTTGAAGTAAAAAGATACTATTCCAGAAGTTAATCAAGTAGAATGCTAATTGAAAGTTAAATAAAAATTAGATTACAGTTAAGGAGGAATACATGATCATATCTCATTCATTTAGATCGTGGCTAACTTATATTACATACCTAAAAAATTAGTTATCCAAAATATAACAAACTAGTACGATATTTTTCTATTAAATAATTAGTTTCTTTTTCTTATTTTTTCCGTTTGGAAAGAAAGATTTAAAGCAAGTTTTTTGGATTTAATTTCTTTTCTTAGAGCAATCGTTGCCAAAAAAACATTTTTCCACGATGTAGTTACATCTCATTATTTAAACTTGCTTAAATTTAGAAAAAAAGAAAATCACATTACTTTTCGAAATTCTAAGATTTTTTATTCCATTTTTCATTCTATCAAAAGGGAAATCAATTTTCGAATTTGCAAGTAGAGTTTATCTAAAAATAAAAACAAAATGTTTCTTTTGGAATTCAAGGTTTGGCAGGATTTTAATTAGATTTCTAATAAAGATGTCTCGACGCATTTGAAATCTAACTGTGTGAAAAGAAAAAAAAATGCTACAAAGAATTTCATCGGATAAACGATATTGATTTTCTTGAATTCATGTCTGCGTCGTTGAATGAAATATTTGTTTAATTTATGCAAGGTCATACATATTATATATATATATATATATATGTTCATTTTATTTGCAGTAATAAAATGAACATTATCAAAATTATTTACTTTCATTTCATTAAAGAATAATTTAAATAACTTATCCTATAAATGAAATCCCATCCAAAATGTTTCATTAAAATTATATTTTAAAGACTTTTGAAAGAAATAAAAGCATGTGTAATTGGTTTTAAATTTTCTTAAAATCATTAAGTTTTACGTGTTTTCGAGTATTTTTGTATTCGAGTAATTTTTTAAAGATCCTTTGAAGAATTTCGAATTTCTTATGTTTTAAATACATACAAAATCTTGTATTATAATATACAATAGAACCATGACTTAATTATTTAAATCTCCAGATTTTATAATAATTTAAAATTAGCCAAAGATTAATTGAAGATTGAATAGGAGAGAAATGTTTGATTTATTCATCAACAATATTTTTTTTTGTTTTTTTTTCTCGTTTATTTATCCTACGGAAACATTCTGAAATATAAAAGAATATTCTAGAAAGTAAAATAAAATGCTTCAAAATTATAATTCTTAAAATGTTTTGAAAATTTCCTTGAAAGATAAAATTGAAAACTCATTATACTTTATTTTTAAATTTTCAGTCATAAACTTTAAAATTTAAAGGAAATTCCTAAAAGTACTATTAATTTTGTCAGTTGACCTTAAATTTGTCCAAAAAGTAAAAGATGTGCATGAAGGATGAAATTTCAAGAAAAAATTATTCATCAAAATAGGTCATTTTTAAATTTCACTCAATAAAAGCAAGAAATATTGTTCACTTCTTCACAAAGCTATATAAAATACAATAACCCTACTCATAGTATAATTATTCAACTCAAATCTTTAATCTCATGTTAATTCGCTGCATCTAGATTTGTTAATTGAGTTGATTTACTAAAATTTAACAACTTTGAACTATTATTTAATTACATCAATTGGTTTGTATTTCTTATGGTAATTTAACCCTTATCAAAAGGTACTGTAACAGATACATCCCGCTGTACAGTCAATTTTTCATTATGTTGTTTCTTCGAAGTTGTGGATTAAGCTGGAAATTACCAAACCTATCTTGCAAGAAGATGTTTATTTTAAAAGGAAAACATATTCACTTTTGTAGGAATGTCTTATAAACTGAAACCCTCTAAACTGATGAACATGGTCCATAAGCATGATGCTATATTGATGCTCTAAATAGATCCCAATCGGATGAAAATCTTACTGCTGCTAAGTATTCATGTGTTGGACATTTATTTATTAGTTTTCACCTTCAGTGAGGAATATTTTTTAATCGGTGAGTTATATTCATCTAACACGGAAGAGAAACCTGGAAAACGACCAAGTATTCTCTCCAATGGTACCCATGAGAAATGCATAATTGCAACACGCATCTGTCTTCAATGAAACTAGTTAGAATGGAACTTCAAATATTCTAATACAAAATGTTACTCAACAATAAGACAGTTAGACCATGTTGGGTATTTTTCGATAACATTAAATTTTATATAGCTGATACCTAACAGACGATGTATGTTATAAGACACTGAACCATCCATCATGCCTTATCCTTCTGAACAACTTTTAATTTTATTTGTTAATTAGGAGCTATAAAGAAAGAAATCTTAAAAGATTCACATATATTCAGTTCAACAGATACAAATACTAGAAATGCTACATTCATCTCTCGATTTTCGTCAATCATTTTTCTGTCTAGATTCAACCCGAAATTCCGAAAACTGTTTAAAATCACAAAGATATAGTTGAGTCACACAATTAAGACACACGCAAAGAAACACAATATTATTTTTTCTTAAAATGTCTAATTTTTCCTTATAGTAGTCTACAGTTATGACCCCATTAAACGGAGTGAAAGTCACGATTTTTTACAACAACTCTTAAGTAATGAGAAATAAATGCGAAATTTTTTCTTTATCAATGCCCACCTGTCGTAATAGATACTTAGAAGTTTTCCATAATTCCTCTCTTTTCAAACGTATATATAGGGTACTATGAATAACATACCTAGGAGGAAACATGCGATGGATGCTGAAATATATTTTTATAGCGAAATGTATACAACCTGTGGTCAGAAGGTTCGGTGAATGAATTTTTATTTAGAATACAAAAAATATTGTACAATATCAAATACAATTAACTTCCTTCAAAATAATCTCCATGAATGGTAATGCACAGTTGAATACGAGTATATAAGTCCTGGAAACTCCTGTAAAACAATTCTTTTGGAATGGCTTTCGGCTCGGCTGTCACGTTACGTTGAATGTTAATGATGTCCGTAAATCTCTTTCTCAACAGGATTAGCTTCAGCTGGGGAATAAGAGTGGCTAGAAATTTCGGTGCTTGAGCCAGTAGAGGTCGCTGCTGTACTAATAGATCATCAAGCGCCACGCGGGGTGAAGGTCATTATTTTTTGAACATTTGAAAGTGGCAAGGTTCCAAGTACATTTATTCCCTGATAGTTTAACGACGAGTGCGAAAGGTTTATTGTAGATTGTAGCGATAAGCAAAATGGATCAGCGAGTAAACATGTTGTTTTGTTTAAAACTTGAGAAATAGGCAAAATAAATTCAGGAAATGCTCATAGAAGTTTATAAAGCCGTCACGTCAAAGAGTGTTTGTAAATGGACGAAGGATGGACTAGCCTAGAAGATGCCCCCCCCCGTGCCGGCAGGCCAAAAACGACACGTAGTCCGAAATCTTTGTCTTTGCGGAGGAATGATTGTGGAAGAACTGGGAATCGACACTGAATGCGTTCGCCTCAAACTCACTGAGGATTTGGGAAAACAAAAATTCTGATGCTGACTCGTACCCCATAGTTTATTGCTTGAACAAATGGAAATGATGTTTGCCATTTGCAGAGATTTCATTGACATAGAAGGTGGAGACAGAAATTTCCTGAACAACATCGTCACAGGCTATGAAAGTTGGTGTGTTAAGTACGATTCCGAAATCAAATGATAAAGTTTGGAGTGGCGGAGTCCATTATTGTATAAAAAACCAAGGTATAGGTGGAAAAATCGCACATAATGATGATGCTCATCACATTCTTCCGCTCTAAGGGTCTCATTCTCAAAGAATTCCTTCCTGAGAATACCACATTGAATGCTATTGTCTACGCCGATGTTCTGAAGCATTTACTGCAACGGATCCATCGTGTTCACCCTGCGTAAGCCATGCAAGGCTCCTGGACTCTTCTCCACGATATTGCCTGGCCACATACCATCTTAGTTGAACGGTAGTTCCTTGACGCGAATTGATCTGTGACACTTAATCACTACTTTATTCACCTGATTTGGCACCTTACGACTTTTCCTCTTCCCCAGATAGAAGTCAGCCCTGAAGGGAAAGAGATTTACGGACAGCACTGACATTCAACGCAACATGACGTTCGAGCTGAAAGCTATTCCGAAAGAACTATTTTACAAGAATTTCCAGGACTTATAAATTCGTTCCCATCAGTGTATTACCACTTATGAAGATTATATTGAAGGATAGTAAATTAAATTTGATGTTTTACAATACTGTATTTGATATAAAAATTCATTCACCGAACTTTCTCGCCTCAGGTAGTATAACCCGGCATTAAATACTTCTCATTTTGTGGTTTATTGTATCTTAAAGCATGATTAGAATACTGCGGGGAAGGCTCCGAATTTGATTCCAATCATTGTTGGACAATGAAATGGTAAATTATGCTTCTACATGCGTGTATGTTGAGATTTCTGTTTATGAATTTTTCATAATATTTTCTTGAGAGATTATTTCTTGTGATTCATTACCTATCAAAAATTCAATTGGAAGTCAATAGGCAAAGAATATTTAACCCCTTTTTTTTGCCTTCTGCAATTTAATAAACTGTATGTTGTTAGTAAGGCACATTATGTCGTTGAGTATCTTTAATGAATACGTCTTCCATTGGAGTCTTAAATCATAAACACTGTTTTGGAAAGTGTAAATATTATAAATATTTGTACAAATGTCTAATATTTCTGATTAGCTAAGTCTCACGAGATGTTTGAAATTACCATCTAAACAACACTTATTTACTAAGGAGACTAGTTTTCGGATTTGCGAAATGAATCCTTAAAACTTGGAGTTGCTTACTGGTATTTTTCGACATATTTACAGCAACAAAAACTGATTCTTAAAATGGAAAACAGTATTAATTACATGAAATTCCATTTTGATTTCTTAATTTTTTCTTTCTCTTTCTTTAAGAACATTGCTTCTTTATAAGCCTTTTGTTAATACTTAAATCCTTTCTTTTTTATTTGCAATGCAAAAAGAATGAGAATTCTTATGCTGTAAAAAGATCAATCAAACACAAAAAAATTAAGAATACTTAAAACATTAAAGATACATAAATCTAAGGAATTTCATTTGCCTTATAAATGAAAATTTATGAAATTTTCTTTATTTTTATGAAACAAACTACTTTCAAAACTAAATAATAAATATTTTAATACCATTTTATTGTTGAGAATTTTAAAAAGGATTGAAACATTATATAAACACTTTATTAATGTCACTATTTTTTCTTATAAATTTTGATTTCATATTAAATATTACTCTTAAGTTTTACATGTAATTAAGTAAAGTAATAGTATATAACACATTGCAAACTTAAGGTTGTTCCTGTAACTTCTAAGACACTTTGTTTTAACGAGGTTAATACAATTTGAAGGCCTTATTAATAATTTAAAAAAATGTTACAGATATTTATAATCTATATGAAATATGTACTGAATTTTTATTAATTTCAGAGAAGATTTTTGTAGGAAATTCTAATTTATTAAAATATTCTTTGATAAATGTTTCGATTGTAATTTATTACTATAACTTTTTTCAAATTCATGGAAAATTTAATGAATTTTTAAAAAATGTTTGTATGTTTCAAGTAAAAAATACAGAAATATATAATCAATAAGCTATATATATATATATATATATATATATATATATATATATA
>JAPDSC010054606.1:81121-114570 GCA_026290005.1 Latrodectus geometricus
GTGAACGGTACGCTCCTTATACGGTACGCATATATACAACGGTAATCATATATACAATTATAATTAATTGTATATAATAATGTATAAAATTATATTATTTGTATAAAATAATATAATTTTATATTATATAATGATATTAATTGTATATTCTATAATTATATTAATTGTATAAAAATAGCGTACCGTACACTGGGATACAGCCAATAATTTCTTTTTATCCCTTTTAAGTTATAAGTATGATGCTTTTTGTTTTTCGTGTTTGGAATTTTATATTGTTAAACTGGCTGATTGTGTATGTGTGTATTATAAAATTAATTCCATATTCTTTTGTTGGTTAAATTGCACTTTAGTTCCCCTACTTCACCAACTCGCGAATTTGATGCGCTTTTTCACTCATGCTCATTAATTATCCTTTTGTTTTAGTCTTTTCATTGGTCGCTAATTAAGTTTCACTTTGAAATAGCCGTAGAATTTTCGCCATGGCATCGGCGATTTTGAAAACGCGCCAAGTAGGGGACCTAAAGCGCATTTTCACCTATTAAGGACTTTTTCTATAACAGATCTAGATATTCATTTGCATTATGTCGAATAATTGTCATCAGTGTTTTGAATCTTAGGTTAAAATGTGCTTTAGGTCCTTGGGATGAATAATTTTAATTGGTTATAAATTTTGTCATTCTTGGTAATCCTACTTTGATACACTAGATACGATAAACGTAACGATTTCTAGAATTCTTATTTTGCCATTTCGTTCTGCCTGGACGCTTTTTTTTCCCGTTTGTCACCAAAGGTATGGGACCTTTGGTGACAAATTGAATCCTGTCTCCTAGGATTGTACCATTAATTTAATTCATTTAATGTTAATTGAAAATTTTATTTTGTAAAAATATTTTTTTTTATTTAAAATGTTTGGAAAAAACAGAAAGTTAATGATGGAAAAAGCAGAAATTTTGTGATTTTTTGTTACGCATAGTAATGCCATTTGGCGATTTTATAACTTGCACCGGTGAAATGAAGAAGTACCCATTTTCATACTATATTATTGACTCAATACATTCTTCAGGAAATTCTAATTATTATTCATTTTAGCACAAACGAATAGCAGTTTATTTATCATTCAAGTTTTCTCAAATTCTTGAAATCAAATAAAAACTTTGAAGAATTTATTAGATACACTTAAACTTTTTAATAAGAAATCGTTAGGAAATCAAACTTACATCTAATTTTAATTTATATAAAATATTTCTAATTAAAATCATTAAACTAAATAAATATAGAAAATGAACAAAAATACTTGATTCCTTAAGCAAAGTTATTAAGAAAATCTACAAGGAATCAAACTTTTTTTATCTTCTATAATAATAAAAGCAAGTGTAATGTGTCTGTCCGTTTGTCTGACCGAGCTCTCCAGCCAAATCTATCGCACGCAGGGACCTGGAATTTTTTACACGGAAGCACAAGGGAGCTGGCCACCAGACCTCGAAGCCCGATTTTCGATTTTTGAATTAGAAAAATTTAAAAAAAATTATTTATAAAACTTCTTTTCGAGATCGCTGCTCGCCGATAGCTGATTCCGGGGTTGTACCAGCTCCTTTTGAGAAACAATTCTGGCGACCATCTTTTGGAAAATTTTCCGTTTAAAATATTTAGGATATATTGTTCCTTTTTATCGACGGAGAATGTTGTGTGTGTGGGGGAGAAGAGAGAGAGACAGTCTACATGTCCTACACTACTATTCCTGCGCTATTCACTTATCTGCATTTTCTAAATGCACGGGCAATGCCGGGCGGGTACAGCTAGTATATATATATATGTGCTTTTTAGAGAACTTAAATATTTTTTAAATACATATTAGCTTTTTAATTTACAAATGAATTAGTAATCATTCAATGTTTAAGAATGAAGAAGAATGTTTATGGTGGAAATCTGGGGAAAGTAAATGATCTTAACAAAATAAAGAGGCAAATGCAGAGTGTGAATTAAATTAGTTTGTAAAAATTAAATTTTCAACTGTAGATCAAATATTAGGTTAACCAAATGTACGTCACTTACCGTAAATAAAAGAATAAATGCAACTATAAATTTCCTGTGAAATGACCACTGTACGCACAGATTACTAACTTTCAAATGTACTCTTCATCTAAGGCAGTGTTTCCCAACCTTTTGTGTGCCATACCCCACCTAAGCCTTTCTAAAATTCCTATGCCCCCATGTAACATATACATAGTTTATAATATTAAAAAACTGAATTTTTCACTTAAGAAACTTAAATGATAGGTTTTAGAAAGGAATTTTTTACTAGGAGATTTTTTTTAACAAAACACAGTAAATAAATTGTCAAAACGTAATGAAAAACTAAAATTAAATTTGAAATAATTTTAATAAAGATTTTGATAATAATTTAAATTTTTAATCCTTGCACTTGATGCTTGCTTCACAGAGATCTTATGTTAGGTTTCAATTTGTTTAGCTTTAGTCCCAAGTCTCCCTGTTATCTTATTACTAGACAATTTTTTTTTCTTTTTTTTTTCAAATCTGAATTATCAAATCTGTAATTCAAATCTGAATTAATATAAGTATTATGTTTCGTTTTCAAATGCTCCTCAAGATGAATTCATTTCATTGATTCGTTGATCATGCATTGCAAGCATAGAAGACAAAAAGGAAACCGTTCATCATGTAGAGCCGGTATGAGCCCAAATTTTAAATATTCTTCCAAATACTCAAATATTGACGAACTTTTTTCTTGCTTACACCACTTATTTTAATATGAGCAGAAAGAAATATATATAGCATCAATTAAAAACTAAATATATTTGTTAAAATTAATTCAATTTGACATACGGTAAACGTATACTATAAAATACATATTTATTTAAGTGTATATAACTCATTTACCACACCACCACGTTAAAATAACATATTTTTCGACATAATCATGTCGAGTCCTTTTTGAATTGCCCCCTTTACAATCAAATTTGCCCCCCTGTGGGGCGTGAGCCCCACGTTGGGAAACACTGATCTAAGGACAAATATTTTGATTTTCACATAATGCATCACAACAGGTGAATTGAATAATTTAATTTTTGATTAACTTTCTTATAATGAATATAAAATTGATAGTCGTAAACATGTGCTTTTTCAGTGTTTATTATAAGAAGTATGATTATAAAAAGAAATTAGATCATACTAATTTTAAAATAAATTTATATTAATTTAATAATTTGAATAATTTATTTCTCTTTTAAGAGAATTTATATCAAGTAAAGCAAATATTTAAGTTAAACATAATTTTCCAAAATAAATACAAATTTTGACTTCTTATATACAAAAAATTAATACTTATATTATATACAAAAAAATTAATAATTGATTGCTCTTTAATATATGATATCCTTTTCTGTGAATCTAGTTTTAATATGATATATTTAATATATGAATTTAAATGATAGTCATAAATGGAAACTCAAATAATCATCATCATTGTTTCATCCTCATTGACAAATATTTAATATACAAAAAAATGCAGATATATTTTATAATAGTTTAGTAAATGCAATGTTTTAATTCGTTAAGTTTTAAATTTGATTTAGATACTTGCAATACATTTATGACGATTAAAATCACTATATTAGAAGCTAAGGAGTTATTGAAATGAGTACATATGTATCATTGATCCACGTGAACAAACAATATATGCAGTATAATTGATTCATATAAACTTTTCAAAATTTTCTTTGTTTTCAATTTGTGCATGTATACTTAAAAATTATTACATGACTGTTAGATAACTGTATGTATTGAATTGAAATTCACAACTCCTAACAATCAAAAACCAACGATGTGTTGCGATTTCTTTAATTTGCAGGACGTGCGGTTGTTCTGCTCTAGCACACTATGATTTAGTTAAGCATTTCAAAGGAAATTCTTGAATAATTCGCTTGAATATTTCTCTGTTTTCCACGAGGAACCTCGATGCTGTCTTTAGTTGTCCTTTTAGTTTGTTTCTTCTTTCTTCTTTTTGATCACAATAAATTAGGAGGTTCTTGCTCTTTTAATTTGCCATAAAAATGAAATCGAGATGATATAGGCATGGAAACATGATTAGGAATAAGTTAAGCAGAGATTGATGGAAAGAATAGATAGGTGCTGGTGAATGGCTGAAAGTGGAAGACAAAATGTTACCGCTATCGAATACTGCCTCTGCTACGAGACCTTTCGTCTTCTGAACTTTGCTATTGGTATAGTTACTGAATCCCATCTCATTTCTTGCTGCCACACGTACCTCATACTCTGTTTCATAGTGTAATTCTTGAATCATGAAATCATTTCCTATAATAAAAATGGAATGTTTATTGTTTCAAGTGTTACATAATGTATTTATAACATAAGAGTAATAATTTATTAACACGTGAACATTTCATGTAACTTTAAAAAAGAAAAAAAGGACGAATATTTTTCTTTTTCAATATGAACTTTTTTATTATATTGTTTGTTTCTTTCATTATATTGTTTGATCCAGTCAATAATTTAAATTGGAGATATGCATTCTTAAATATATCATCAGAATTTTCAAAGTCGATAAATGTTTTTCTGCAAAGAACGCAAAATAAACATTTCGAATTTAGCGAAACTTTAGCAATATAAATTCAGAATGAAAATTTCAATTCAAACAAAAACTAATTTTTATAACTTTTGAATGAATTATTGTCTTAATGACTCTCACAAGAGTGTCTTAAATATTTTAAATATTTTTACAATTTTAAATATTTTTACAATTACTCATTTTATATATTTTTACAATTCAGAATGAATCCTTAATTAATTAAGAGAGTTATGGTTAAAAACTTAAGAAAAAATATCTATTACATCGCAATGATACTGTGTGTACTAGTTAGCATGGTATATTTCATGTCTTATAATTAAATATTTACCTGTGCTCGATAGATATTCCTTAGCTGATTTCCAAGGATCTTTTGATAATTTCCACTGAAATTTGTAGCCTATTACTGGCAAGGAATCAAAGGGCGATGGGTGTATCCTAACGCCTAAGATACCAGGTTCATCACTTGATAAGATAAAATTTGGAGGATTGGGACGAGCTGAAAATATAACTTATATAGATATTTTATAAGAAATATAAAGTTATTTCTTATAAAATATCTTATTTGAAGTTATAACTTAGAAAAAAGACTCAACATTATACTGTTTATGTAAATGGCAAAAATAATTTATCATTTTAATTCACACATAAACTGAATGTATTAAATTTAAAAAGCTGTATTTATCTTTAAAATAAAAATCTAAGTTTATAAATTAAGTGTCAAAGATACAAGTATTTAATAACTGATAAAACATACTAAATTTACGAAATTTTTAAAAGTATATAATGAAATTATTTAGTTTTAACTGTACATACTTTACTATATAAAAGTATTAATTGGGATATTATAAAGGCTAGAGTTAAATTTATTGAATATATTTTTGTTTTGATAAATTTTACTTTGTATATATGGATATGAATAGAAATGTAAGAAGTATAAGAAGAAAATTATACTTTAAATTTTTTTAGTATAGAAATTATACTTTTAATATATTTCTATCGTTGAGTTGATGGTTATTTCTTTAAAAACAGTAACTTTAAAATATTTATAACTTAGATAAAATGTTTATTTAAATGTTTATTAATATTTATTCAAATATACTACATGTATTCATATATAACTTTGTCTATTTATTCTTGATGTTCATAGATTATTACTTGCTCATATTTGAGTGAATTTAAATAGGAAAATAAGGAACATGTTAAGCTTCCACTTTTATTCATAAAAATTGTGTGATTACTTTACTTAATTTACTTTTGTAATTTAACATTTTTTGGGCTTTCAAAAGCGCATCATTATTTAAAATCTGGAAATATTCTGTTAATGTAATAATAAAGCTTTCTATAATTCATACTATTAATAGATGGAAGATAAAAATATAGTCATTTTTAATGAAATTTATATTTTATTTATTAAAAAAATTATCATTAATCAGTAAAAGATAATGATTAACAAACAGAATTTATAAACCTTTTCATTGACCCTCAAATATACGGTGTAACGAATAACTAAATATTACTATAAGACTTATGGTGATCCATCATAAAATCCTTTCTTGAAGCTTGTTCTATAAACAGCAGAACACATTAACGTGACATATAGAAAAACATTCAGAGTGTTCTTAACCATCCATTCCAATAGATGTGTTTGCAATGGGAATAAAGATAGCTTTCTTTTCCCGTTGATGTTTCATTTCAATCTTATGATTTTTGACTTCAAAGAGTTCAGTTGAACCTCTTGGTGAAGAGGAATTCTTATTTCTTATTCTTGATTTACCTTATACTCTCTGAATTTCAGATTTATCTATCAGTATGATTTAGTATATACAGTGATCTACAGATACGAACTCAGTTTTTGAGGAAGAAGATAAATCCTAGTCACTGTAGTAGGATTTATATCCTAGTCACTAGGTGTAGAGATGGCGTTGCGTTTTAAAACAGTGTACATTCTCCATTTGGAGTAGGTGGTTGGTAAGTTACAGAATTTTTTCATTTCAGTCTAATAAAAACGGTCTATTATCTATGAAATGCCTTCCTGCAAAGTAAAAAGGCAATGAATGCGAAAATGCTTAACAATAAAATTCACCACATAATTTATCTTGTTAATTCGTCAAAAATTTTATTATCAAAAATCTAAAAAACGTTTATCGTCAAAATTACCCTGTTATGTTCTAAATGACATGTTTGAGAAAGTCATTCCATTGATTGTTGCATGCATTTCACTATAAACGTCTATTTTAAAATTGATATTTTGCATAAATGAGTCTGATCATTAAAGAGTTTGAGTAAGCCGCTGTTTTGTCAATGGTGGAAAAGAAATACCTGAAATCTCACGCTCCCCGAATCCTTTCGGTTTTGTGAATAAAAGAATATTAAATTTTTAAATGAATGCCACACATAATCAAACGTGACACCTATTCTATATTCAAACTACGTATATTGTCTCCTCTAAGCAAATAATCTGTTAATAGAGTACTATCGTCAAGCATTAAAGCACCTGCTGAATATAACTTAAGCTCTACAATATGCCATATTCACAAACTGCAAAAGAAGAAACGTCGAAAATTACCAAGTGACCTCAATGACCTAAGTAAAAACAGAAAATAAGAACAAAATATACATTGCTGATCATTCAACAATGGCTGTATACAAAATCGGGATACATACGTAATACTAAGCCATAGATTTGCTCATAAAACTACTTTGGTTTTTTAAGAAGGGATTTAATTTTTTATTGATTTTAATAAAAAAAATTCAGTAAATAAGTACCTTGGAAAAATCAGTAAATAAATATCTTGGCAAAAATATTTTTCTCTCAAAAGGAATAAGATAATATATTTTTGAAGAGGAAAATCTAATATTTCGCTGATAATATACAGTGGAACACAAATATTAAAATATTTATTTTTCATAACATCTATTTTATTAAATAATTTATTTTAAGTTTTGAAAATACATATCTGTATTCAGAACTATGAAATATCCTAAAAGAAAGAACTCTACAGATATGAAATTTGTATGAGTCTTAGAAAAATGAATAAATTTTTTATTATAATATTACATTTATCTAAAACTAGCTTTATAGAAAATATAATAAAATATATTTGTATACATCAATCTTCTGGATTATTGTACGCAACAGATTAATAGAAATTCTATGGCGAAATTTGAAAGCATTTTATTACGATTGAATAATCAACATTGATTAAAATTCATGGTTTTTCTTTGAATTCTAATTGAGATTATCAAGAAGAAAAATTTAAACTCCTACATTTAAATTTTAAGTTATGAGCGTTTTGAAGAAAAAAAATGTGTTTCAAATGTGTTCAATTTTAAATTTGGTATTATACATCTTCTGGAATAGAAAAACATTAAAGAATTTTAAAAAGAATAAAATGTTGGTAGAGTTTTCGACTTTTGAAAAAAAATAAAATAAAACATTAAAATTTCACTTTGCAAACTAATCATTAACTGCTTGTAATTGACAATAATTTCACGTTAATTAAATAGGTAGAAAACTCTTAACATATGATAGAATTTAACATCAAATAAGAAAAAATATAAGATTTATTTTTTCATTCCATCATTTCTTTCTACTAATGGAGATTTCCATTTTCAAGGAAAATATAAAATTTTTAAGTAAAGAAAAATTTCAAAATCTATACATTTAATCCTATATACTGCTTATAATTGATATTAACTATGAACGATATTAATTAAATAAAAGATTTTCTCCTTAAACTATAATACATAAAAAGAAAACACCAGATTCAATGAATGCCCTACTCTGTTTTTATAATCTTTGCATTATAATTATGTAAAGCTTGGTAGTCGAAAGGTTTGTTTTTTAATGGAATGATTCTCCAAACTTAAAATTCTACAAAATGGCCTATAAAACTCAATATGCTATTCAACAAAATAATGTTTTTATTTAACTCGATTTCATTCAATATACGAGGAATATTTTACTCATTATTTGTTAAAATTATTTTTCCTGTTTGTTATCTAGTCATGCTAAGTTAAAAATTCATTGCTCTTGGAAAATGTTAACATGATTGTATTGAATATTACTTAATTACTATTAATTTAATAATAAAAAATTGAGATGAAATAAAAACTCACTTCCTTCTAGAAGAGGAATCTCTTTTTGTATTTCGCCCACTGAATTACTCACAAGGCAGAGATACGTGCCGAAATTCAAATGACTTTTGATTTTTACCTATAAACACAGAAAAATTTACTTTCAATATTTAATTCAATATAAACATAAATTTTATCTTGATGCTTCATCACGTTTATTTTTTAAAAAATTATTAAAATATCAAAATCTTCTCACAAACATTTGTAGAAAAATAGAGGAAGTACAATAGATATAATTGTTTATTCAGAGAAAATATCTTAAAATTTCCTTTCGGTAGCAATAATAAATAAATAGTAGTTTTTGTAATGAATAAGGATTTAGTTGGCAAACTTATTGTTATTAATTATACAGGATTCTTAAATGGATATTTTATTATGAAGCAGTCTTAAAAAGATAACTTCTTTGCCAAATCTTGCATCAAACAACGTAACAGTTAACAAGATATTAAAATATTTCTTTCACCATAAAAATTCACCAAATTCATCATTAACAGAAAATAATATGATATTGAACATGAACCCTCCCCCATTGCATGATGTAAAGATACTGAGGGATTATTTGTGTTGATTGCTTGGTTTATAACATTTTGAATAATTATAAATAATGGAAATTTGAAATATGCAAGTACTGTTTGTTCACTTTTAATTTTTTGCATTTATTTATTTCTTGCTTTTAATTCTGTTTTCTTGGTCACGATTTAATTTTTTGCAAAAAATTTCATTTTTCGGGTTACTAAAAGACAGTATCTCATCTTCAGTGTCTGCTTATTTTAAGCACGTGGAAAATTCTTAGTTAATTGTGATAAATGTTGAAACAGCATAGTGAACAGCTTAACAATTGAAATTGTTGTCAGGATTCTTTAAGCAGCCCTTTTGTACTTGCCTATTAGAACTTTTCGTAGACATTAAGCTATAATAATGACTCACAAAATATGTTCACAAAAAGAGCTGTTTCAAAAAGTTGCCGAAGAGTAGGAAGCATACTAATATCTAAAATGTCTTTATATACAATAGAAGACATCGATCTGTCAACAAAAATTTTAATCATACTGATGTCGTTTATTTGAAGGAGACATGTATTCGATAACTTTTAGGTGTATAATATGTAGGCAATTTTTTACTGAAAATTTTAAACTTTACAATTAAAAATCTACGTAGATTGTGCTCTGCCATTTCCTGCATATTTCTAAGAGCAGGATTTTTATTATTTAAAATACGAAAACAAGTAAACATTGGATTATAGTGTCTTGATACTGATTTGACGTACTCAAATATTCAATTGCTTTTTTTCTAAGGCATTACCAGGTGATCCACTATGTTTTTTTGATTGTTATTTTTCTTCTGTCACAGTACATTTAATAACACCATCATTCACACTGTTTACAAATTACGCAATATCTGAAATTTTGTTGGTTTAAAATTATTATTTTAAACCAACAAAAAAAGTATTATTTTTCAAGTCTTCAAATCAAGAATTATAGCAATCATAGAAGGAAGGTTATATCCTAGGCGGGTCAATAATTTTAGTGTGGATACACAACATGCCCTTTTTTTCTCCATATTACTATTCCAACTGTTTTAAGTTGTTGATACCTGAAGCAAACACATTAATTATAATAACAAGATTTTGTTTAAATAAAGTTTTTGCATATATATAGCATGTCTAGTTTCACTATTTATAGATGAGTTATTAACGTCTGAGATATTTAGTGATCACAATGATAAAAGGAACTATAGTAAAAAATACTGATCATAAGGATTAATATGTGTATTTTGAAAAACGATAGATATTTTTCTTTAAAATTATAGTTAAAAAATATATTGACTTTTGTTAAAAGAGTATTTAAATTATATTTGGTTTGTTTATCCTTTTACAATCATTTCTTGTCCACTTGTATTATTTCAAACATATGGGTTAATATTGTTTTCAAACGACTAGAAATATTCATGCTTCAGTGGCAGTCAAATCTACATACTGTCAATTTTGAAGCTTTGAAACATATAATTTGAAAACATTGGTTTATGCATGATATTATATATATTTGTGTAATTATAGAAATATATAATTTGAAAACATTCTATTGATATTTATAATAATTTTAATATAAAAAAAGGATATAATATGAGGCAATTTTTCGTATCCTATTTCCTAGTAAAATATCAATTATTCACTTCTTCATTTTGCAATTATGATGTTTTGAATTCTAAGAATATATATTAATAAGAAATGAAAATTTCTGAAATATGTATTTGAGATAGAAAAGAGATTTTTCGTTCATAAAGAGAATTATCGACCAACTCTAAAGTTTGTACGAAATATATATTTAAAGTAACCAACACTTACAGTGACATGTTACTAAGTTATAAGTAGTTTTATTTATTGTATATAATATTTATACATAAGTGTCACTAACATAAAAGATCTTTTAAAATATTTGATACGTATTATGTAAAATAGCCATATAAATATGAGCAAATGAAAATTTATTACCAGTTTATAAGTTAATATACTATTTTATTAAATAGTATTCATTATTAATCACGAGATTATTAAATGCTGTCTTTATTTTATTACGACAGCATTTAATAAGCTCGTGATTAATAATGAATCTGAATTGTTGAAGGAGATTTTGAAATAATTTTGCCACAAAGAAATTTTTATGAGCAAAATATTAATAAATAATTCTAAAATAAATAAACGCGACTTAATAGGATTATTTATCAATATAGCTCTATCAGTTATCAATTAATTTTATAAAAACATTTAATTTATTAAATCCAAACAAATTGATGATTAGCTGAACGATGCTAAAATTTTATCATAAGTAACTAAAAAATTTTTAAATAATAAAAGAAATAGGGAACTTGACATTTCAGGTCTTGAAATTAAGCACTTGAATTATGTCGAAGATCTAAGTAATTCTGATTTTTGTTAAAATCTAATTGAGTTTAAGATAATCTAATATAACAGATCCTTTTAATTAAGTTCTATCGACGCCTAATTTATTATTTTCGAATGTTATTCACTTTTTACTAAAAAAATATGTAAATTTGTACATTAAATATAATCGTAAGAAATCAAAATTTTTGTTTTAATAATTTGATTTTACAAAAGTAACATGTACTTTCTGAATTTACGTCAAAATTTAATTAATTTTTGTTGAAAAAACATGTTCTCTAATGAAATATGATTGCATAAACTCATTATGTAATCAGAAATATTTTAAAACTGGATATTCAGTTTATTTTCATTTATTCTAAAGAAAAATATTTTTGCAACAGGTATGAGTGAAAGGAATTTAATTAAGATTGTTTTTCTAAAATATCACTTTGATCAATGTTTTGTCTGTTTTATTATAAATGAGACGAATGAAAAAACCATTGGTATGTTTTCAAATAGGAATTTGATTACAAATTAATTTCTCTAAAATGCTTGAAATGAATAAATAATTTCATATTTATTCCGTTTCCTTCTCATGTATAAAATAATTCAATTTGAAATTACGCAAACTATTTTGGATGTCAAACATTTTAAATTTAATTAAAGATTTTAAGCATTTCATATTAAATTATTTTCAATAAAATTTTATCGTATTATGCCTCGCTTTAATGTATTCATGCTTTGGTGAAATATAATAATTGTATCAATTATTATATTTCACCAAAGCAAGGTTTTAAATTTTTGAGTCTTTAAATTTTTAGATACATATAAAAGAGTTTTTGAAATGTATTAGGAAACACATTTAGCAATCTCACATTTTTCTTTTCGACTGCTGTCTTAAGACAAAGAACTGGAATTTTTACTGACCCCTTTATTTGTTTACATTTATTTAGCTTTAAACTAAAAACCCTATGAAATCATAATTTACTTGTTTATATAGTTCATAAAAATATTTTAAATTAACAATGAATAAAATAAAAAATTCCCCTAAAATTTAAGTTGGTGGATAATTTTTAAAAGGTTACTTAAAAAATACAATTTAGAATTTTAAATATAGATATTTTTACAAATAATGATACACTCATTAAAAATCTAAAACTTAGTACTAACATACTATATAATAAGAATTATTTTTGTAATATTTTTGAAAATTTGTGCTTTCTTTCTTAACTTACTCATGTTTTTTATAGTTTTAAGAATTTTATGTAATTGGTATTAAAAGTAAATCTGTGAGTAAACTGCTCTACAAATATTTCCATTCGGTGGCGATTTCCTCTCTCGTAACATTTTCTTATAATCATTAGCTCTGGGAGTAATAAAATAATTATCTATGAAAATAATGATTTCTAGTATTTGAGTCTACATAAAGAATTTAACTCATAAAAATCCGTAATTATAAATTTTTTTATGTGAAGATATTATTCATTAATTTTTGTTCAGAAATCATAGTATTGAAATATTATAATTGATTTTAGATGTAGAACATTTTGTTGTTTTTTAGATAATCGAATTTGAAATATTAATTTTTTTAATTAACCTCACAATTCTAGAAGCCTGAGAAGGAATAGATTCTAAATATTGCAGAATAAAATTCATAATAATAATAATGATAAAAAATAATACAAAAATTAAAAGATAAATCACAATAAAAGAAACAGTGATTGTTTGTTTCACAATATTATTATTATTTTTGTTAGAATTATGATTCTGTATTCCTATGCAACAATTAAATTATTATTTTTTGTGATGTAATACCAAATAATGGCACTGTCTGGAGAAATATAAAAGCAGAAATCATTTGTCCGTTAAGAGACGTGATTTTGAATAATAATCAGAATTTTACAACAAAAATTAGTCCTTTGTTTCCTAAATCACATGCTTTATTTTGCATATAAAACAAAATATAATTTACAAAAAAAGTAGTAGAACATTTAACAAGTTTTTAAAATTACGGTAAAGATTTATTACTAAGATTACATACATTAACAAAAAACAGTCCTTACAGCAACTATATACCACAAGAATATGTGAAGTTCAGGATCAAAGTAGTTTCTATGTTCATCAAAAATAAATAACTATCAATACTTATCAAAATGAACAAAATATTCTTAAGATTCAATTTTATTGTATATTTTTTTATTACTTTTTTATTACTTCAAAACATTCACAGCATAAATCATTAAAAACGTTAGAGATGAAGAGAAAAATCAGGGGGAAAACCATTTTGGTTTCAAAATGATAAATAAGGTAAACGAATTTAGTTTATCTTTTTATATTTTGACTTCTGCATATAAGGGAGTTACTAGAACGAAATAAGTGTTTTAAAACTGATTCTCTGAGTTACTACATACATTCACTTTTAAAATAAAGGAATCAGTCTCATTACTCATAAGTTAATCTGAATTTTAATTCAACTTATCGAATGTAATTTATTTATTCTTTTAATTTTTTATAGTCTTCAAAAATTTTCAAAAGTCATCATCAAATTCTGTAGCATATACTTTCTACTCATTAATTATCAAATTATTGCATAACAGTATAGAGTAATTTGCGTAAATATATTCTCTTTAATCAAATTAATAGTTAAATGTTCAATACCTAACAACTAATAATAATCTTGGAAAGGTGGTCAAATAATAGTTTGCGTGTAAAGAAAAAGAAATTAAGCTGTTGACAAAAAGCTTTTCTTGAAAAAGAAAACTGCTTTACCTGAAGAATACTTTCCGTTATTCCATTCATTATCTTGTAAATCCTGTTATTTCCCAATAAAACTCGTCCTTTAAACCACTCAAAAGTAGGTGGGGGCTCTGACATTGCCTTACAGCTTAAATTTCCAACTGAACCAACAACTGCATAAAAAGTATTCATTTCACTTTTAAGCCAGTATGGTTTATCTATATAAAGGGAATCAATAAATTGAAATGTTTATAAAATATATTTTTATATAAATCTAATTACAAATTATCATTTGTTAAATAATACATTCATGTTTTATTCTAATTTTAAATGAGGCGACATGCTTCATTTATTTTCCACATCAACAATTTAAAGTTTATCCTATATATATATATATATATATATATGTAGCTTAATTTCGCTAGTGAAACAAATAATTGTTAGAAAAGAAAAATATAAATGTTTTAGGTAGCATTAATACATAAATAAGCCTAATAATCATTAAATTATTTAAATGAAACTAAGTTTAGAGATCATGTAGCGTGTGTGTTTATTTGATAGTCCCATGCATTTATTTTGAAGTTTTTTAGTGTTTGATTGAGAAATGTGCCGTTGAAAAATGACTTTTTAGAGATTTAGGATAATAGGTAGACCAAATAGGAGTCACTGGTATGTTAAAATCATCGAATTACTATTAGACATAATTAAGAATCAATAGTAATAGAACTCAGGATTAAAACTTGGCGCATGAAACATTTCATCACATCAAATAAGACACAAAGTAGTGTATGGATTATAAATTGACGTCATATGCCTTATACGTAAACTAGATCTTGATTTTTTAAATTTTTTTCCACTGAATTTATGCTAAAACTTTGGCGTGATCGTGTTTAAAAATCTATAATTTATTCTTCATTCTTATTTTTCATATGAAATATTTAGCTACGATTGGCACAGACTAGTCTTATTATTTTCATTTAATTTAGATATTTCTCCTTCTTAAAGCAATTCTTAGTTCAGTATAAAACTAAGTATCTTTAGAGGTGGCTACATTGCATGGCTTCATGATTCCCTTTTTAAACAATACAATGCTGTTCTACATTCTTTATCCTGTTTGGGAAAGCAGCTCGTGGAAGATAGCTCTCCCTGACGACGGGAGCTGTTATATGAAATTTGTACTTACAGGCCGTGGCATTTTCTCCCGCTAAGTCTAAATCAAAATTTTGGAAAGTATAAGTAGGATAAAATGTACTCTTTAAATAGAAATGAAACCATTTTTAAATATGTCATTAAAAATATCATAATTTCAATCATAAACGAAATATTTAATTATAATATTTTATATTTAACAATAAAAATATAAATATATTTTCAACACAATGAATCTGAAAGTAAAACTCATACTAGAATATCTCCCATAAAATCCTATTCTAATCATCAAATAAACTTCTCTTTCTCTATCCTAATCATAAATAATAAAAAGAATCAAAACTATAAAAAGTTATTTCAAAATGAGTTAAAAGCATTTTTACCATGTGTTTACAGTGAGATGGGGGTTAATAACCCGTGCTTATAATTTCATTCACGGAAATCCAATAAATCGCAAACACTTGATGGACCCCATTTTGACGTCAGAGAGAGGAATACCAATTACGAGAGCAATCTTTTCAATAAAAACCTGGATTAGTAACGCCATCTGATAGTAAATATTTGAATCCAAAAGAGCGACGTAATTGTGCAGTCATCATCACTCAGCTTCGGATTATCAATAACGCAAAAATGGGGAGTTAGGCTCTTAAGGGCATCCAACGCTAATGCATATTTGCGGTTTACGACAGAAAAGGGTTAGAAATGCTTGCAGAATTACTATTATAAGTAGATGCAGTTAATAAATTTTACAATGTATGCTTACTCAACCATTTAAAAGAAATTTTGGGATAGAAGTTGTATCTCGATTTTTTTCTGTGGTCTGATGATCTTATTCACATGATTTCCTCTTTTAATTTCATATTATGATTTTTTTAGTTTATATATGGACTAGTAATTATGATTTGTAATTAAGATATATATTTATGAAAACTTATTCGGAATGTTTTTGTATCTCGCTGTTTGTTTATTTTCTTTAAATGATTTTGTAATTTTTTTATTTAAAAACCACCAAATAAAATTGCTTGAAACATTAGAGTATTCCAAAGATTTAATAATGTTTTGGAAATGAAAAAATTATAAAGTATTCTGGATGTCATATTGGATACTATCAATCTAAGTTTAGATTGAGAAATAAATATGCAATTGAAGAAAATGAGATATAATCAAATTTGTAATTCTCGTTTTTCTGCATAATCAGAATTAAAGAAGCATCCTAATATATATACATATGCAATTATTTGTGTGTGTATTGGTATGTATGTAGATCTATATATAGTAATGTATTTGTATTAAAAATTAAAATTTCTTATTGGTTTAAATACAATTTAGTAAGGAAAGAGTGGAAGTAAGAAAAAAAAACTAATGAACATAATTAATGAATGACACTAAGTCACAAATGTATTTTTGTGTATATTTTGACGATGAAAAATGAATTACAGAAAAGCTATCAAAAAATAATATCTCGTGAATGTTAAAATATTTATCAGAGTCCCCGTTTCAATTTTTTATGGGCTGACAGTTTCTTTTACAGTAAAAGCTTAAAGAAGAAAAGTAAAAAAGACTGAGATGAAGTGAATATTATATGACTTTGAATTCAAACTATGAAAGATAAGTGTTCTTTAAAATAAAAGAAAAATTCAATATCCTCTGTCAGATAAATGTTGCTGGCATGATTTATGGAAATAAGAAACATGTTTTTTAAAAACAACTTCTAAGGAAACTTATCTAGTAATTGCGACGCCTTTGTATGAGAGAATAAAGCAGAAACTCCTTTCAAAGATGTGAAAGAACATTACTTTTATCATACGTAATATGATTAAGTAATATCTGTCATCTTTGCGACCATATATATGTATTCTAAAATTTGTTATGTCCCTTACCTGTACAAAAAAGATAAATGGTTTAATAAACTTCTATTGTTAAGAAATACTTTTAGTGAGTATAAGATCTGTGATTTCACATAATGAGTTTTCTTATATTTTTACTACTTGTTTTTTTAAAACCATAAACAAATAAAACTAGTAGAGTGGAAGCTATTTATTGTTGCCTAATGAAATGAAGTTAATTAAATATTGCGACATTTTTTTGTTTCTGACTGACGTTAAATACCGTTTTGTATACTGGACTTTGTCCATTTAATTTTTTGCTATCATTGCAAATCTGAAAAGGCAATTGCAATTGAAATTTTATAAAGTGTGATTTCCAGAATCTGGAACCATTTTTTTTTTCTTTTAGAGACTAGAAATCAGGGCTGATCATGGAAAGATCGTATACTTGCACCAACATCTCGTGTAAACCATTATTTAACGCTTATTGCTAGGAGCAGTAGAAAAATAAACGCCACTATTAATACGAAATAAAATAAAAAACGCCTTAGCTGGGCTACTGGTACTATAATTTTGTACAAACTGCTTAAAACCATCTTCATGTTGTAGTACTGTATGCTTGCCGACCTATAGTGTAATAGCAAGACACTGTCACACGCACAGGTAAGATGTAACAGAGCACATGAATTGGAGGAGAAACGATGGACGCAATGTTATTTTCTCTAATGTGTCTTGTTTTTTCTCTTCATCCTAATAATAGAGGAATTTTCATTTGGATGGAACATGGCAACAGGAACAGTCTTTTTTTCTGACATAAAAGCCTTAGATTCGTTGGTGGGGTAATGATCGCTTATACGGCCACCTTTATTGATGGAACCACCAATCTCAATATCATTGGAAATGGAACCCTGACCACTCAACAATATAGGGGATAGATTTTCAGATTTAGTATAGTCTCTTACACTGCAGCAGTTGGAGATGACTTCTTGATAAAGAAGGACAATGCCAGGTCACATCGTGTTAACCATTTCCTTTTGGAGAAAGAGAACATACGAATGGAATGACTAGTGTAATCTCATTACATGAAAAACAGGATGTTTAGGACATTTTAGGAAGATGTGTTGCCGGACACCTACTTCCTCCAAAAACGCTGCAAGAATGGAAAGGGCTCTTCTGGAGGAGTGGGACAGAATACACCAGCCTCTCATTAATAGACTCATTAACTCGATTCTCCTAATGTGTTCAATGTTGTTTTTCGCCTTTCTTGGAAATCATATCCCCTACTAAAAAAATTATTTTTAAGAAAACACTTATAATTGATTTTTCTCATAATCATAAATTGTGTTTTTTTCTTTTGTATTCAAATGCTCAATAAAGTATATTTTTTCTGCCAAACAAATGTCATTTTTATTTCATGTACCTACTACGTCTGTCAACTATTTATCATTCAATCAAACAATTCTCCTGGAGCAAGATCAATTCACAACCTAAATATCCTTTAATTGTTTTGAGCAGTGTATATGTTCTTTTATTCTTATCTATATAACATGGATATTAATTACATATGGTCAGATTAGATTTATAAAAATTAATATTTAGTAAATTTTTTATCCTAAGACCTTCAATCTGGAGAAATCTATTTGTTATATTAACATAAGAATTTTTTAAAAAAAGTGCATTTTTAATTTTGTTTCATTTTATGATACAATAGAAATGATTCAACAGCTTTTCATGGCTTTAATTATTTAGACGCCATTAAAATTATTAAATCGATATTTTTCAAAATACAAATTAATTTCATTGCATTCATTATATCGAAATGGCAGGTTTTATATTGCTATATAATTGCTATTTTTTTTTAAAAAAAGAATAATTTATTCCCACAATTTAAGCGTTGCCATTTTGACAATGGTAATCATGAAAAAAATTTACCAATATTTTTTTCCTTAATGATTTCTAAAATATTTCTGTTAATAAATTTCGAAAATTTTTAATGTATGTTAAGATTTTAGAACAGTGAAAATTGTATATTACTCAAAAAAATACCATACTAATTTTCCATTAGGGAAGGAAACTGAAAAAAAATTATTGAAAATGAAACATAAAGATCATAAAATTAACTGCTTTAAAAATATTACAAACTACAAAAAGCATTTAAATATATTTTCGCTAATTTTTCCAAATAATAGTTTGAAATACATTAAAAATCCGATTTTTGTTTTCTTTACAAAATATTTAAATATACTCCCAAGTAAAAATATTTTTATATTGTTTTGGATAAAATATAAAAACAAATAAAATATGTAAATTTTAGTTAAATCATGCACTTTTGACATGTGACATTAATAAAACAATATTTTTACATTATGTCTATAAAGTTAATTTGGTTGATAAAAATCTTCTGTCCTTGATAACGATGTTATTTTGGTCATTTTTTTTAAACATACGATAAGTAACATGCGAAATAAAGATTCCCTTCCATTATAACTTTTCTTTCTTAAGTTTATAGTATAATTACACAGTGTATCTTTCAATTAAAAAATTATCTGCCTTATTTTAATAACAAACTTTATAGTTTCTACTAACATACATTTTTTAATATAGAACTTCTTAATTTTATCTCAAAGTAATTATATCTTGTTTTAAATTTTTAATATTTATCCGTAATCAAACTCACCATGTCATGATATAGTAATTGATAAAATATAATTTTGTATGCTATTTTTATAAGAATTGAGAAAATAAAGCAAAATGATTACTGTAACAGCAAAGCATTTTCTGGTTATAGTTAAAATAGAGAAATTTTAAGTTGATGTTCTTGAGAAAAAATTATGTGAAGAAAGGAAACATTAAAAGGGAGGAGAACGTTTATTAGAAGTAATGTTTTACATAAGTTCTCTTCGTTCTTCTCTAAATGAATTCGAAGTAAATGTACGAGCGATAATGGAGTTTTTTGTTAGAAATTCCATCAAGTTATTTCCTTTATCAACTTTTTAAGTGGTTGTCATAATCATTTATGATTAACTACACTTCCTGACTTTATCACCTTACTTTGCAGGAAATGTGACAAAAGCTAATTCTTTCGAGGGGAAAAAATAATTACTTGTCTCTATACAACTGAGAAATTTGAATATTTTAAGGTTTTGCTTGTGAATACCGCAAGCCTCATTAACTTCAAACTTATAAAAAATTTAGAATATTTTAGAAAGAGAATTATGTGAAATATAATATTTTTTATACATTGAAAGTTTAAAAAATTCTAAATTAAAAACTATTTTGAAATCTTTTTTCAATGTTGTATAAAGTTATTAAAATATTTAAGAATAAAATATACAATGAAAAAGAAATACATTTCATGTACTTAAATGATAAAATTTAACAACTATTTTAAACTATTAAATGCATTTTAATATTTTATGAAAGAGTTTTTTAAAGTATTAATATATAAAATTCTTTAAAATCTACTTGTGAGACTTCACGAAAATATCAACTCTAGTGATGAACTGATTCATGTTCAAATACAATTACACATTTACTTTCGATTCAATTTTGGAAATCAGACAACACTAAATTTATATTCTATGACTTTTATCACTAAGATATAACAGTGAGCTTGAATGTATAAATAGGAACACTAAAGTAATTAACTAATAAAAATATTATATGAGTACTTATTAAACAAAATTAAATATAAATCAAAATAATAATACAGATATTTTAACTCAAAATGCAGGACATGTATTAAGCGCTTATAATGATTTGTATTTAATATATTGATATACTAATAATACTTGAGTTTTATATGAAATTAATAAAAAAAGGAATTCATTTCATTAACTGTATAAAGAAAACACATTACAAACAATTAAGAATGAAAAGAAGTCTAAATTATAAAAAATATATTTGAAATGTCTTTTGTTTCCTTTTAGTCACAGCTGTAAGTTTCTTCCCGTATATTTAGAAAAATTTTCAAATGCATAAGATTTGCATCTATTTAGTCATTGCAAATTTTTGGTAGTCTGGTGCTGTCTTGGGATTATCTTCTCTTAAAACTGAAGAATGCTTAAATGTAATGGCTTCTTTTTTTCTAATAATGTAAAAGAATGAATGAAGAATAATTTTGTTAACGACATTTTTACTAATATAATAAATGTTTATCTATCCCTTTAAATGAAATTCATAAGATTAATTTGTAACTCAAAATCGGGATGTTATATTTAGTCAATCTCAGTGATCGGAAATGAAAACGTTATTTCTATGTTGAGTTTCCTTAAAATTAATTTCAAAAACAAATTTCGAAGATAAAGTATTTAAAAGTATATAACCCATAAAAATATATGGCTGGTTGGAAAAGTATACATATGTAATATTTTACATTCTTTATCTTATGCAATAGTAGAAAAAGAAAGATAAAAGTAATTAATTAATCAATAAAATTATTACCATTTATTATTTCTAACCTAAAATAACTGAATAATATTTAAATTATATTGTAGAAAATATTCTAGAATATTATGTGTCGATAAATTAAAAACTTTCTTTATTAATATATTATTTTATTTTCTAACACTTTAAGATATCAACCAATTCAAATACTCTGCTCTAGATATATTTTTTTTCTACTTTTTATTTCAGCTGTTAATCAGGTAAGTAAAAGAAATTTCATATTATAAAAATAAGGGTCGAATTCAAATAAAAGTAAACTTGAAACTTAAGTTTCAATGCTCACGTTTAAAATAAAATTAAAGTAAAACCAGAAAAGATCAGAGAGCTTGCATTCATGAAAAAGGATTGATATTTAAGGATAGGTACATGCACATAAAAATAGGGGCACAACATAAAGATAAACACCGATGCTTAAACGAACCGTACAATGGACGTGGACCCTTGTATGTTTTTCACGGATTTGAGACTTGTAGGGAGTGACGAAAAATGCTTTACAAGTATAGTCTCCAGCGTCTGACTTCCTAAGATTTCTTATAAAAAGACCATCTCCCGTTATTGTCACTCTGTCACCTGCAAGGAAAAAAAATTATATTATTTATTTACTTTAGATTTGTATGTTCTTTACATAGTATTACTGCATGCCAAAATATGGCGATTTTTCTTTACTTTAAAAGATTCAATTCCTTTCTTTTTTATTCTCTACGTGTGCTAAATGTTTTGTTTGAGTCCCAGTGGTTCTCAACAGCTTCACGTTGCTTTTCATTGAGATTTGCAAAGTAAAGTATCATATGTCACAGTGAGTGAGTGGAAGGTGAACAGATTTACCCTCACTGTGTTGCTGAAACACCATCGGTCGAGAACTTGTCCATGTTTACCTGGGACTGATGTGGCGTGGATGTAGAGAGGAGGTTACTAACTCAGTTGGGACATCATATATATATATATATATATATTCAGTTAAAAATGAGCTTCAAAAAGGTGTAGGAACACAAAAAACTTGCTTATCCATGATGCATGGAATCAATAAAATTATCAATTATGAGCTGAAGTATTTTCTTTCACTGCTGTAGATTGTCATTTTTCAACTACTTGTTTCTAGAGGTTTAAAATGATTCACAAAGTTTCTTCATAGAATATTTAAAACATGTTATATTGTATTCATATCTCAATAATGTGCTTGTCAAACAATTTGTAAGATTTTTCCTTTGAAAAAGGTTGCAATCTAAGCAATGGATCTTTTCACGTCAAGGGAGAAGATGTCATTAGCGTTGAAACACGTTTATAGAAAACGTGTCATGATATCTACATTTCAATATATTTATGAGAATAAATTACATATAGGTTTTTAAGACTCGAATTACTATCATGAAATTTGCTCTGAGGTAAAAAGTTACTTTAAATGTATCGAAAAAGATGGCTGAATGCTTATAAGCACATATATAACGCTTCATACAGTTCGGAGATTTAGCCCAAGCTGCAATTTACCACATCGCAATTCTGTTATTTACGTTCTTCTAGATCTCATGGTTATCAGGAATCTCAAGATTATATAGAATCAATGTATTTTGGAGAATATTTAGAAACGAGTTGCATAAGCTCAACATTCTAACATTACCAATAATCCAGATAACATATTTTACTTGCACGGCCTTATTTCTCGCACACTGCGATACCTGAATCAAGAAATGGGCTCGTTAGCACGATAGTGATAGATATATTATCTGCTTAAGCAGTTAACTGATGATGAAACATGGACTATCGGATCGGCAGCCATTGTCTCGACTAGATTTGAAGCTGTAACACACAGAAATATCATCAGTGTTGCAATTAATGACAAACCTTGAAGCATTTTTTCATATTTACTCCTTTTCTATTATCAGCATGCTTACATTATGATGGTTATATCCATGCTCTTACCAATATCATAAAGAGTACACATCGTCAGCGTGTTTTCAATATCGTTATAGTGCCATATTACTTAAAGTGAAGGGTTACCTCTTGCTCACACTGAAAGCAAATCTTTCTCAATTTTGTTAAGGCCAAATCTATTTTATCTACTTTTTTATCTATCCTGCTTAAATCTATATTGTCTGTCTTGAGAAACGTTAAATTCTAGCTGTTGTTCTGGCTAGCACCGATTTCTTAGTAGACATTCAATAGAAGTTTTATATTGTTGATATTCCAAGCGAAGTTGAATTCTAAATGTTCAAGTGACAGCTACAAATGAAACTTCCGTGAATAATTGATTTTAAAATAGAAAAACATATTATGCAAAAATATGTGCTATTTTAATTTTTAATTCCTGACAACAAAAGAAAACTTCCATTGAATGACTGCTGAGCAATTGACTTTTTACCAAATGCCAGTTACTACAGTTGATAAATTGTGACATCTATTTGAAGCTTTATGAAACATTTTAGCGTTTCGTACCATCCAATTTTTGTTTCACTCAATAATTAGGTGCTTAAGTGAAATAAGTGTCTTTAGCTGTGGTTAATCCAATAATCATTTGTTTCGCAAAATGGATAAATTGTATTTTTACCTCTCATAGCAACGAAAGATGAATCCCAAAATAATTTACTTTTCTTCTTTGTTATGATCACATATGCTATGACATCGGCAAAGAACTATTGGCATCTAAGGCAGATGTTTATCATCATAATATGATTTACCTTAATATGTCATTCAAAACTTGTACATCATGAGTAAAAAATTTAATAATCAACAGTTACTGAAAACTGCTTTAAATAACCTCTTAATAATTAAATAAGATTATATAGATAAAATTTCACAAAAAATATAATAGAGAAAATATTTTAAGTTCAATCGAACGAAAAGAAAGGTTTAAATATATTATTATTGCATGCATCTTACTGTCGAAAACCAGGCTTTCGTTGACGTACCACGAGACAATGGGCAGAGGATCCGCTCTTACGCAGCATGTAATCATGAAATCGGTTCCTTCTTTTCCAACTTGAACTTCAGGTGTATCCCAGAATGTTATAGATACTGAAGAGAAAGAAAATTATCAATTTAATAAAAAATCTATCTTGTTAAAGCTACGTTCTGAAAAATTTAAGAAATTATAAATAAACATTGTATACTCCTTAATATTGGAGATACAATTTTTATATATAACTCCAAAAAAATTTTAATTAAACTTTTGAGGAATCCCATACTTCCAACAATTTTTTTTTAAGTTTTGGTTTTTCTTCACTCAATGGTCATTTTCTGCACATAATTGCTATTTAGACAGATACTTACTTCTTAAAGTGAATTCCGAACCACTGCAAACCCATGGACATCCAAGTTCAAGGTGAGATTCCTACCCACGAATTATTGAATCGAAAGCAAGAGGGCTAACCACTCAGCTACCAGCCAGGAAAATTTTTATTAGATTAACATTTAATTGCTAAACAGACTAGAGATAAATAAAACGTTCGTGAGAGAATTTAGGTGTACGATTTGTTGGAAGTAAAAAGTCATAGGACTTGTCATTTACAAATTGACCGGAGGTGTATTAACATACAAACTATTTGAACACTTCACAGTAATCTTAAAAAATATAGGGCTTCTGATATCAATATAGTTTTCAAGTCATTTATAATATATTTCTGATGATAAATACAAAAGTATCAATTAATTAAAAAATTTGAAGTCTAGAAAGAAAAAAAATGTAATATTTGCTTGAATTTTTATTTTAGATGTATTACGAAATTAATCATTAACTAATTTTAATTCAAATTTAATTAAACATTTAATATAATAGTTATGTCTTTGGAAAAAGGTACACTTATACGTATTTGTGCAAATTACATTGAAGATCAACTAAAAATGATCTTCAATGTAATTTACAGTAATATTTCAGACTAATTAATTAGTTTATCACTTAATAGTCAGTTTTTGCATATAAGGGATAATTTTACAAGAAGCTACGACTTTTAGAAAATATTCCGGCAAAATTAACCATCAAATTTACCTAAGTGAAAAATCCCTTATTTCTTCATAGAATTAAAATTATGTATTAAAAAATGAAATAAAACATCATATGAAAGAAATATGTATCTATATATATGATTTTCCTGTTAATTATCATTTCCTATTATATACAGAGTACAAAATGAAAATACATTAACATTCCTTATAAACCTTGTAAATCCTAAAAGTTTTAAAAACTACTTTCTTAAAAATTAATTCACAGAATCTAATGATTCCCAAGTTAAAAAATCATGTAAATTGACCATGACTATTCACAATTAACATGAATTGCGCTGGATGCTGTAGAAATGTTACTGAAGTTAAAAAACATAATATAAATGATCAGTATAAAGTTTTATAATTATACATTAAAACTTCTTTCATTGAGATTTCATAGCATATTTTATCTTGCACTTCATCATGGATAATGTTACTGTATGGTGATACAGTACCATTTGATTAATAATATTTTTAATTAATCTTAAAAAAGATTGCAATTCAGCCTTACAAAGGTATAAAGAATCCACATGTGTCAAAGGATATTTTAACATTATAAAAAACTCTTACTTTTGATAACATGTGCTGTGATCTTGGTATACTAAAGCAGCGGTTCCCAACCGCTGTTCCGCGGCACTCTAGTGTGCCGTCTGAAGCACCGTGGTGTAACGTTAGGCCCTCGTACCCAAGACTTTACCATCAGCCTTAGTTCATGTGTTGGATGATGTTGTGCGCATGGTAAACATTGTAAAGTCATGACCCATGAAAAGTCGCATATTTGCAGCTTTGTGTGAGGAGATGGGAGCAAAGCATAAAACCTTGCTGTTTCATACGGAGGTCCGGTGGTTGTCGCGTGGCAAGGTCTTGGTTCGTGTGTATGAGCTGTGGGAGGAACTTAAAGTGTTTCTGACAAATGAGGAGTCAGATTGCGCAAAGCAGCTTGCAAGTGATGAGTGGTGTGCAAGGCTGGCATACCTGGCAGATATCATCATCTGAATGAATTGAACACCCGAATGCAAGGCCGAAATGAAAACCTGCTTACAAGTACAGATAAAATAAATGGATTCCGTTCAAAGGTGCAACTCTGGCATCAACACGTGGAAAGTGGCAATCTTGAAATGTTCAACCTCACCATGCAATGGCAAGGTGTTCACACTGCTGCACAGTGTGAGATAATAGTTAAGCATTTAAAAACTCTTGAGGAGAAGTTGTCATTTTTTTTTCTCTTCAGTCTCCACTGAAAGCCTTGACTGGGTTAGGGACCCTTGGAATGGAAATGTTGTTGGAATGGAAATGACTTTACAGGAACAGGAGGAACTAATTGAACTCAGACAAAATCGTGGTTGCAAGCTAAGATTTGCTGATCTACCTTTGGATAGTTTTTGGTTAGATACTGTCAAGGAGTTCCCCTTTCTGGCAAACAAAGCTATTTTGACATTGCTCCCTTTTTCCACTACATATCTGTGTGAGATTAGCTTTTCAAGCATGATTGCTATGAAAACCAAATACAGAGAGAGACTGAGAACTGTTGACAAAGAGCTACGTGTGTGTCTTTCTTCGATTCCAGCCAGAATATCAGCTTTGTGTTGAGCCAAACAGGCCCAGGTTTCACACTGAAAGTATTTCATAATTTTTCATTATTCTGTTTACTTAATATTTCATAATAAAGTAGTTATAAAATACTTTCTTTGTGCTTATTTGATTCCTATTCAAGAGAATTACTTTATTGTAGTCAATATAGGCACAGAGTTAATTTTTTAACATTTTCTAATGGTGGTGTGCCTCGTGATTTTTTTCCCCGCGACAAGTGTGCCTTGGCCAAAAAAGGTTGGGAAACGCTGTACTAAAGTATACTATAACGTCTCTTCTTAAAAGATTTAAAATTTATTTTGAAACAGAATTTTCAGTCTGTCACCTTTAACATGTTTTTAAATTAATAACCATTTCTGATTATTTTTCAAAGTTCAGTCATTCTTCATAAAATTTTTAAATTTTATTTCTTTAGTAGTTTATTAATTATTGATCATAATTAGTAGCAGAAAAACATCTAATGAAAACTTACTATAAACTGTCAAATTAAATGATATTCTCGTCTCTCTACCGTCTACAATGGCCGAGCAGGTAAAAGTTCCTTGATCTTTGTATCTAACTTCCTCAACGACAAGTTCTAATCCTAAAATGTTGTTACTGGAGGGTTCCACATGCACTCTAAAAAAATACGCATTTTTTTTCAATTTTAAATAATTAAAATGTATAATAATTAAAACTTTATAATTAAAATAAATAAAATAAATGTACCTTATTTTTAAAAGGTGTTTTAGATTTAAATTACGTGTAAAAATGTTTCTTTCATTTATAAATTATACGTTTACTTTATCTTCCTTCAATAAAACGATTGTGTGAAAAAGAACAATTTACTTGCTAATTATTAAATATTTAGTGAAATTTATATATCTGATTGGTTTATGGTAAAAAATTAAGCTTTTAAAATACTTCATTTCTTTGTCGTACAAACTTATTCATTAAATTATGTTATTGAAATAAGAGATATTTAATAAGAATTCTGATTTCCAGTCAAAAATCGATTTTACTTGTTTCCGATAGAAGGAATGACAATACCACGTAGTCTCGACTTAAGAAGAACTGCAAGTATTCCCTTTGAGTTTTGATGTTAATCAAAGAAAACGAATTTTAAGTAATGCGTTTTAATTAATGCATTGTTATTGGTTTTTTGCCCATATTTTATTTTATTTAAAATAAAATAGTTTATTTCAATGGAAAAAAGTACTTTATTTGATTATTTTATGTTTAATTTGAAAAAATTGCTATTATACATGATTCAAATATATAATTAAATATAGCAAATCATATGAAATTTTCGAATTAATTTATGAAAAGCCTACTCATTTCAGACAGTTAAGTTCTTATCACAAATATATTATAGTCACAAGCAATTAATCATCGGCAAGTCTGGGAAATATTCTTAGTTACCATTTCTGGTAATACCAATCTTTGTGCTGGTCAAAATTTTCAAGAAATTCCACCATTTTTCAGGTTTACAGCAATCAGAATCCCATTTGGTCTGTGGTTGTTGGAATACATTCCCAATTTCATATGTGAAGGTTCCTAAGAAATACTATATGCAGCAGTTTTAAGGTTTTGAAACCAGAACCGTTTATTGGATGAGGGTCTGAGTTGGACAATATTTTCCGAGTGCCACAGTATCAAAGAATGCTCATTGAAACGATATGAAATATTCTAAGTGCATTTAACTTTCCAAAAACATGATTTTTCATTGGGTGAGGTATCGAATTCACAGATTTTGGACACTATTTCAATGCTTTTAATCACCTTTATTACTCACAAATTAGCAGCGCAAATAGTTTGTAAAAGATTATTCTGAAACAAACTCGACGAAGTTGACGTGTGTGTGACAAAATAAATTATATTTATATGATAAAATGATTTGCAGATGCCACAAATTAAAACGTGAAAATCTTTAGAAAAATAGATCTACATGGTATACATATACAGTTATTTAAAAAGTATATAGAACATGTTTTCTAACTAGATTTTAGACTTAATTCTTAAAAGAATGTACAATAATGAAAGATTATGTGAATTTGGACTTCTATCTGATGCATATGCATTTAAGAAAAATTCGACTACATTGAGTCTCCTTTTTCGAAAACTGCTTTCCTCTTGGAATTCAGATAAACGAAGCACAATGTTGCCATTTTAGAATATATTTAAAAATACGTTTACACGTGATTCACCAAGTATAGATAATATAACGTAATTAATCATCAACAGTTTGTGTGTTTAACATATTTTAAAAGTAAAAATAATATATATATATAAATTCTGCATATATCTTTATATTGTTTTTAACTTATGAAATTTTGAAAACTTCAGTTAATTTGTTAATTTAAAAACAGTAAATGACATACAAATATTTACCATTTAAAAATATTTTAAGGAAAAAATGGTGTTATATATTACAGTTATTAATGAAGTGTGATTATAAAAGAGTGTTATGTGAAATAACTTTAAAAATTAAGATAAAACCTATAAAATTTTATTATTTATATGTAAAAAACAATTATTATTTCTTGATTTTTTAATGAAACCTATTGACAGGAAATCAAATTATACATAAATTGATTTCAGTTTAACATTTTCTATCTTTTCATATTATTTTCCACAACAAATAAGTATGCATTTAAACTCACTAATCATCTGACTAATATGAATTAACTATTAATTGAATTATTTTATTTAAAATATCATTTATGTTTTATATTTATGTGCACTATATATGTTTCCTTGAATAATATAATTCCACGCATAAATCCTTCCCTCTTATTTAAATATTCCTAAGAAAATAAAAAGTATTTTTACAATGCATGAAAAAAAAGAAAGATAATCTGTTGACATAAAAATAATGATGCTTAAACTTAAGTGTAAACAAACTACATTATGATAAATTTTATGATATATATATTTATGATAAGATCGAGTATTATAATATCCCTCACCTTCCCCTAGTATGAGTGATATCTCTTCCGGATGGCATTTGCCAAGCAAGTCTAGTTGCACCGCTTCCCGGATCAGGAATACATGTGATGAAAAAATTGTCACCAGTGAAAAAGGCATAGAATTGTCCTGGAGGCTCTAACCGGAGATGTCCTGACGAAACAGCTTTAAGAAAATGGAAAACAAAAGATAAAATCATAAAAATGTTCACTCCCTAAAGAATAAGAATATCTGGAAAATATAGATTTGCAAAGCAAAAATATATATTGACTTAAAACTGATCTTAATCTTTAGCGTTATCAAAACCGCAAGTATACATACATATATTGTACATATAATATCGTACTTTCTAATTTTTTCTCACGAATCGAACAAAATTAAATATTGTTTCTATTCTGAGCTAAAATTATTTAAGACAAGAAAGGCTAGATATTAGTTTTTATCTCTGTGCTTCTATAATTATATTGATATTCATTAAACTCATGTTAATGTATTTTCACTGATATATAATTTATCCATAATAAAAGAAAGTAATAAAGCATTGTAATAAAAGAAATCTGAATTGTGACGTTTTTCTAGTTATCTCTTTTGCTAGTTGAAGGTCTGCTAATTGAAAAGCAACTATTAATACTTCAAACGCTTAAGCGTTATTGATGAAGAAGTAAATTAAGAAATGTAAATGACATCTAATGTGAGAAATTTTATAGTAAATTGATGAAAATATGTCAAATCACTCTTTTGATTCAAGAATACCAAAATTTTCTTAAAACATTTCAATGTGTTTCTGTTAGCAATTAGATCATAAAAACAAATCAAATAGTTTTGAGTCATTAAAATAATAACTTCTCGATTTTATTTGCTGTTACTAATGGAATAACATTGATCTAGCCTAAAAGAAATTATCAATGACAAATATTTCTTAGTTTTTAGTGATTATATGTGCAAATATTAGTAATACTGAATACAAGTAAAAAAACTAATTAATTCATGAAGGAACGAAAGCTATTTAGTTAGTTACACAAGTAATTCTTTACTATAAAAAGTTGGAAAAATTTAAAACTATATGTAGTCAATATAAAATACGTATAATTTTAAAATCACATTATGAAATTAAATTCAAAGGCATTTAGACAAAACTTCTGTGTTATTGAATAGAGTAAATTTTAACTGAATCTCATAGTTGCAACATTATCATGATTTGTAGTTTTTTATGTAATTGAAAACTAATTTAAAATTTTGCATTGCATTTATTTTCATCTTAAAAATAAATTTCCTTTTCCACAGCATCATGTTGTTTTCATTTCTGCAGGTCGTATCTGATGAATATGTTTAACCATATCGAATCATTTTGAACTACAATCAAATGTTATGATCCGCATAAGAGCTGTTATCTTTCTCAACATGTCACACCAGTAGGGGCATTCGATTCATAAATTTTAATAGATCATATATAGCAGAACATGCATCAAACCTCTAGCAGGTTAAAATGCTCATGTTTACTTCATACATTTTCGGCTGCATTTTCTTAGACGAAAACCACTAAACACAGGAATTTCGGAATGCTATTCAAAGGACAAAGTTGTTGTCTAGGAAAATAATCAATTTAGTTCCTGAAAATGAGCAGCATTGGGATGTTGAGCCATGCCGACTTTAATGCCCTAGTCAACACGTTTGATTGCGCGGGTGAATATTGATTCTATGTAAAACCCGATTGAGATGGTCCCACCGATTCTAGAGTGTGCTTAAGTCAAGTGAGTTTGCTGGACCCTGAGGAAAAACAATGAGCATATACAAGTAAAATGGTCTACAATGACAAATGCGTACTTGTGTAGATCCTTTGTGCTTTGCACAATGATGAGTGAATTCAGAAAATGCGATTAAAATATTCCCCAGACCTTAATATTTCCCTCCTCAGTTTAGGCCTTTTCAGAAATGGTTGCAGGGTGTTCACTCTCAGAGGTTTCACATCTTACACGCCAACATCCATCTGTCTGAAAGAGCAGAAAACAAAATTCATCGGAAAACGTTTCCTATCGCCACTGAGTGGGCGTCCAGTTGCAGTGCTCGCTAGCTAATTCCAGTCTTCGTCACTTATGAACAACAGTCAGCATGAACTAGGTATCAGTTTGTGATGCCTAGACACAGCAATCCTCGCTGAACAGAAGTTTTGGAGACACTCTTGGTACCCCTTTGGTTCAACTGGGAGATCGGTTATTCAATGGTAGTCCGTCTATTTGCCCAAAAGCATCTCCGCAGCCGTCATTCCCCTCTGTCACTCGTGGCCCGTGGTTCACACCATTTGACACATCACTGATTTTCGACAGTCCCGTTTTTCCATGTACGGTATACTTTTAGCACGATGGTACGCGAACTATTCATACAGCTGTTTCAGAAATGTGTCCACCCCTGTCCCGAAAGCCCTGGATATGCTCTTTTGAACATCGGATAAATTACTCAGTTTTTGCATAACGCCAACGATTGCGATGTTTTCCGAAGCCCTCACTCACCTATATATGCACTCAACTGCACTGTGCTGACATCTACCTTCTTCGATTGGTTATTTAACGTCAATGTTAAAAGTACGTGATGGTTACATTAACGTGATGGGACTATAATTAAAATGTCTGTTTTGTTGAGGTTGTCAAAACATACGATAAATGGCTTTTAAAAAAAGGACTGCGATAAGATCTCCAAAAAAAGCGGGTTCTGTAATTGTTATTGTTGTTAAAAATTTAGTTATAAGGATGTCATTTCAAATTTCGACCACATCACTAGTGGGTTTTTTTTTTAAAGCTTTCGCTTGTGCTTAGAGACATCAAATGTCAGAAATAGATGTCAAAAATAAATAAATAAATAAATAAAATAAATAAAATTACGAAATAGAAATTTTATTAGATAAAAATAACTTTCTATCAAAGCAATAATTGCTCTTTAACTGACCTATGGGGATTGTGTCTAAATGAAGATTATTTGAAGATATAAAGTGAATTTAGACAAATTTCTTTATTTAACGTTGTAAAAACATATATACCCTACAGTAACATTCATTAATTGTAAAACTACTGCTGAGGAATGCCCTTGTGTGAAGTTTATTATCATGATATTTATTTCAGATATATATATATATATATATATATATATATATATATATATATAT
>JAPDSC010054606.1:127362-142773 GCA_026290005.1 Latrodectus geometricus
CACTTTAAAAGCAACCTGTTCATGACCTAATTTTATTGTAAAATTGAAAAGATAGTACCTTCTAAAGGTAGTATCTGATTTTACCTTATTCAAGGTGTCAGCTATCTCATGCAATTTCGTTTTGCGCTCTTTTAAAACTCTTTTGTAAATATTTTTATTTTTTCAGGAACAGCTACCTATTTTGGACGACCAGAGTACTGGGTATCATCGGTGTTTGTACAGTCACGTTTAAATTAAGCATATCAAGTCATTAATAGTTGATATCCCTGCTGTAAAGTCAAGATAGTGCTCCTAGAACCATTTTTAGCTACAACAGTATTTTCCACTCACAAAACAGTTTTTAAATAACACACGAAATCCTTTCTATCCATTATCTTGAAAATTACAAAATGGAGTTATTAAAATGATTGCAATCTCGAAACTAACGGTCAGAAGACTTAGAAATTTTGATAAGTACTCTTTGAAGGTTATTTCTACATGGAAATCCTGAGGGTCTGCAAACAATGTTGCCATATATGTATAAGATTTAGTGAGTGATATTTCTAAGTATATTAGTTTAGAGTTTGCATGTTTCGTTTGAAACCTGATCTATTACAAGTTCACTGATGATTTTAAAAAATTAATTGTTCCTGATTTCAGAAAACCATATTTGAGTGTAACAGCATTAACCACAAAAAAATTCAATTGCGAGCAAAATATCGATTCATGAATAAAAGCTTTCCTCTTAAAATAAGAATACCTATATTAATTTTACCTCGTGAAATTACCTTTACGAAATATAATAAATATTTTGGTACTTACTACAAATATCCTCCAGGTGTGTAACGTATTATATAATACATTGATTAAAATATATCATATATTTAAATTAAATTTCAAAATTAAGTTAATGTAAACAAATAATTCTTCATGAGTAAATAAATAAAATATAAAAAAATGAAGAATAGAAAAAAAGTAAGCTTTGAATAACACTTTATTACTATTTGTTTTTATGAATTGTCTATTTATAAGAAACAATATAGTAAGATATATTTATGTTGATTTATCATTATTACTTATTATATTGTTTTTTAATGTAAGTAACAAACGTCTATTGCCATGTTAACAGACGATTGCTGTTATGAAATAACATATAAAGGTACTTTTCCAAGATACATTTTCATTAGTAAACCAAACTCTTGCTATTCAATGTCAACAATAAAATGCTTTATATTTATTCCTATAAATTAATTTCTTCTTACATTTCAAATATCTTTGTACCCAAGTTACATAAAACCATTTAAAAGATAGAGTAACACTATATTTCCTTTAATTTTCTTTTATTTCTATACAAGAATGAAAATATACTCATGTTATAAGAGAAAATTCAATTTTTCATTGTAATCCTATAAAATTATTTTAGGAAATGTGATTCCCTGTTTAAATTACACTCAACCCGAAATATTTTGAAAATATTTTCAAATATCTCCCAATTTCCAATATATTAATGTATTACAATTATGACTTTTAAAGCATTATTAAGCAACATTTAATAAGAGAATTGTTTTATTTACAACTTAATATTAGAATTACATCTTTATATATATATATATATATATATATATATATATGTATATGTGTGTGTGTGTGTGTGTGTGTGTGTGTGTGTGTGTGTGTGTGTGTGTGTGTGTGTGTGTGCGTGTGTGTGTGTGTTTAAAATAATTCAAAGTGGTATATATTCAAAATAAGAAAAATTTGTTTCAAAATTGTTAGAATCAATGCAAAATACAAATATTTAAGAACAAAAAAAATGTGTCTTTTATGCAGTTACTCAATGTTTTATATTTATTAACATGTTTTTCATATTAACGTATTGTATCAAACACCAATTCACATTTATTCAAAAATAATTACCAGATGTAACATGGAGTTTGTAAAAGTTCGAATGAAAATATTTCTTTTATTACGAGCTTTTATACGGCTGTTTAATGAAAGTTACAATTGCAATATTTTATAACATCAAAAACAATAAATTGAAATATCTTTATAATCAATCTGCGCATAAACTAATAAAACTGACGCTGAATATATTTTAACATTAAATATATGTAACACACCGTCCGCAAGTATTTCAGATAAAAGCTAGTTTTCAGCGTATAATACTGTACGTCAATCAATTTTGTTCACAAATCAATAAATCTCTTTTTTATTACTTAATAATATATAAATAATGTAAGTCCTACATATTTACTACTACTACAATAGTATATAAGTAATCTTTTGTCTTATATGTCATTACACGGTAGGAGAGTTATACAGAAATGCTGAGCTCGGTAATTTGTTTAAGAACATTTTCATGGATTGCATCAAAATTTGTTATTATTTTATTTTAAGCATTTTATCAATTGGATATTTGTGTGTAAGAATTAAAGCCATTGGATATTTATATTTCAGTAAATAAATAATAACATATTAATTCGTTGTTAAAAAATTAATATTTAGAATATTAATCAGAACAATTAATGGATATTGTAATGAAACAGCTGAATAATCATGAAACATTTTTACAAAAATAAAGAAGATACTGAAGAAGCATAAAATTCGTTAGAGATAAAATGTTTATCATTTTATTTGTAATGAAGAAAACTAAGCGTTTCATATAAAGAGGAAAAAACAAACAACAGCATTTTAAGTGAATGGCTAAATTAAAAATTATTGACAGTCGCTTAATATAAAATAAATATATCTCCCTAATAGGACATTGCTGAATAACTATTTTGGAGGGTCATTATTCACTTATACGTGGGTCAAACCCAAGTTATTTCCCAAAGGATCATTCAATACCGTGATATTCTATTTTTAAAGTCGAAATAGTGTTGATTTCTTGCAACTAGAAACAACAGAAATAACATAATCAATGACGGAACAAAAATGTATTTTTATACAGCCACCAAAAATGAAAATAAATATTTAAAAAATCCGCCAGAAGCCATATCATGAATTTATTGAAGCAATTTACCCACATGCTCATTAATACTAATTTTTTCGACTGTAACTGCTTGAAAATACTATGAAGGGCTTTTGCTCACGGAATTTTATGTATTTCAGTTTTCAATGATCGGGGACTACCATGGTACCTACAGCACTGAGGGAATTAGACAAGAATAAGATGAGTAGAAAGAAGTGCTTTTAATAGACGTGATCCATTTCAATGCTTTTCAATGTTTTAGGGAGGTGACCCTCACACTATAACATTAATCGAGAATTAATTTGTTTTCACAAATGATAACGCAAAATTCCATTCAAATGACAGAAGATTTGTTATTCATGAAAAATCTTTCAAGAACAGTGCCCTACATGTACTCCAGAATTGAAGCCTGCAGAATAATTTTGGGAGTTCAAGACAAAAGGTTTCATTATCACCTAAAATAATTAAAATTTTCTAAGCAAATGAGAGAATCACTCAGTGGTATTTCCATAGACTCCATATCTCATAAGTTTGTGACATTCTTTTTGATCAAAAAGTTTTACCTTAAACTGCTTATGGTCAAACATTTTATTGAAACTCATCTTCATCAGAGAAATAACATTTAGTTTGGTTGTTTGATATGCAAAAATATCGAATTTTTCATTTACCAATGATGGTTAATAAGATTTAATTTTTTGTTAATTATTTTCATTTTCTGATATCTTACAAGCTATATTCATCAAACAACAATCATGAATATATTTCTTTAATTGCAACTTATATCCTAAATCAATATCCTTTCTTTTAAACAGTGGAAACACATTCCTGAAACACCCACCATAAATATATCACCATATATAATAAATATGTTAATTATTAATAATTAACGACTCAGTGATCTATAAGCTGTTGTGACAGGGACAGAAGTTTAATAATTTTGAATGTGGAAACAGATTTTTTTTTATATATTTAGGAAAATACTCAGCATATTTATAAATCAGACTTTGTGTGTGCATTATATATTAGTAAAAACAAACGTTGTTTTTGATGATGTATAAAAACTAAGCAATCGATTACAGCTTAGAAGCTAATGTGTCAAATGGTCATGGAAATTAGTTTCAAAAATTTTTCATGCTTTTATTTTGTTGTGTACAAAATACCCCTTTATTTTTTAAACACAAACATTAAAGTTCATGCTTTAATAAGATTATTTAAATGTACTCTGTTGTTCAGAAACACGATATTTAATAAACTTCATTATCATGCTAAAAATGACGTCTCGTAATACCTAGTTGATGTGTCGAAATATACAAGATATTATATTTATTTTAGATTATTGCGATTATTTTGCATTTCTCCAAAGCTGGATATATCTTTTTATTTGGTATATCATTAATGCCTTAAAAAATACTATTTTCTTGTTATTAAGTGTAAGTTAAAAATTTTTGTAAGAGAACTTGAGTTCTATAAAATAAAATTGCCAATAGCAATCTATTTATATCTATTAAATATAAAAACTTTTATTCAGAATTGTCAATTTTCTTCCCGTTAGCAATGGTTACTTCTTTTACCTATCCGACAATGACAGTGATTGATGATTTTATATAAAATATGTGAGGACTCATCCATTTTCAGCATGAAGTATTCGTGAATTCATACTTTAAGGTACTTATAACAAGTAGTTCAACCGGAAATATGATTAAATTGCATTGCTACGCCAGTTATTCGTATATTCGCTAATTAATTTTTTCTTAAATACAGAAATAATATTGTTTCTTAAATATAGTAACAATAAATTGTCAACAAAGCAATGAAAATAAAGTAGTTTTAAAATACTAAAGCACACACTTTTTTATTAACATATTAAAACAAATTCTGACGATATTAACTCCAACAAAATTTGAAGATGTACTTAGAAAGAATATTCACATTATTTTTAAAAAATTGTTTCGATGTATTACGCAGAAATTTTCTTTTCTTACAAATACACATATTAATTTAATAAATAAGTAAAATAGCTTTTCTTAACTTACGCAGATATCTTGGTTAATAAAATAATTTATTTAATTGTAAAAGCTATGCTAAATATTAACAGTGAAAATTATTTGTTTAGATAATGTTATTGTTTCTGTTTACAGTTAAGAAAATAAAACATTTTTAAGTTGTATGGATATTTGTTATTGTTAAGTAATTGGTGACTACATTTCTTTATAAATTTATAATAACTATATGATTTTCCTATTTACTATCGTTACATAACATTTTATAGCATTATTTTAGTATAACGAGTTTCAAATCTCAAAATACGCTAAGTTAACACCAATAAGAAATTCTTCAGATTTCAAATTAAAATATATAAGTTATTTTCAACTTCAAGTGATTATTTATTATTAAAAAAACTATTAAAAAATTCAAAGAATCATATTTCTTAAAAGATATATTCTTTCCAATGAATGTAAATTGAAATCACTTTTACAATAAAATAATTTAGTGATAAAGTACATGTAGTATTTAATCTTTCATAAAATGTAAAAATAGTTTATAAGATAAATTGAGATTGCTTTTAATTTTTCTTATCTTTATTGATTTGAATCGTTAACATAGATTCAAAGATTGTTATGTATGCAGATATTATTATTTCTTATTATAATTATTATCAAATATCTGCAATAGAATAAAGATAATTGTGTTCACTGATAAATTTTTCACAAAAAATTAAAAATGCACAAAACTGCAAAAAGTATTATAGAAAGACATTAGTTAAAAAAAGAGAAATTTAGCCTTGGTAATTTAAATACATATGTAATGATTTATGATGAACTTTTATCACACTTAAAATTTGATTCAAACATGATTTATGTTATGAAATACATTTGAAATTTATTCCAAATTACACCAAAAACAAGTATTCCAAAGAAAAATATCGAATATTCGATGTAAAGAACAAAAGACGAAAGTGATGATCCACATGAGTGAAAAAAATAAATTTTTTATCGATATTTACGTGATTCCAGATCATTTATTTTAGAAAACATCAAAGCTATGTGTATTGATATTTTTCATTTGTTATAATTTTTATTTATATATTATTGACGATAAATAAAATAGATGTAAAAATGATAAATATAATAATGAATAATAATTAATGAAAATGAGAAATAGGTGTAATAATGATAAACATAATAATGATAATAGCAATAAAAATTAAATTATTATCAAATATTATTTATCAAACAAACATTTTTAGACATTATTTATATTAAATATCCCTTACAACTGGAATTTATATTAAATAAATAAACACTTTAAAAATAATGATATTCTAAAACAGTACAAAATTACATGTTACTCTGTTCAGAGAAAATTACTCTTAAAATAAAAAGGATTTTAATAAAAAATATTTTAGGGTTGCATATTTTTGTTTATTTATAGAAACATTTTTAGTTTATTTATAGAATCCGAAAATTAAACTTTAGATACTTTTAGTTAAAAAATTCATGCTTGAAAAAGCAGATGTTTGATATTTAACACTTATTAAATGAAGAAATAAATTTTATACTTTTAAAAAGTATATATCCTACCATAATATTGCTTCAATAAATAATAAAAGTGAAAAAGAGAAAAACAAATTCAAGCTTTAAGTAAGTTATTACGAAGTCATCTGCATCAGGGAATTCCAAAGTTTTCAAAACTTCAAAATTATTTTTATAACTTGCATTAAAGGAACAACATGCGTAAACTAATTACTTAGTTTAAAGAAAAGTTTTGTTCTAAGTAGTTATAAAAAAAGATCTGATGAGAAAATTGTATAGTTAAGATAATAGTTTACGAAGCCATTAAATATTTTTGAAAAATTGCTTATTACACTTTTTCATATATATATATATATATATATATATATATATATATATATATATATAACATTTTTCTAAAATTAGATTGACAAAACATTTCCCCATTTTTTTTAATTCAAGTTATTTTAAATATTTGATTGTTTTCACTATTTTCAATAATGTACAGAACATAGGAAAATACTATTCTTTCACGACATAAGAAAAATAATTAAAAGAAACATGATGATTGTTCCCGAATTTCATATATTCTTCTTTTTGTTATAATTACATAATTTCTACATCAAAATTTAATTAAATATTAATTTAAGACTACCACACACATGCTTGTATCGCACATATTAATTATTTTACCCACCTTGATATGTGTATTATATTGTCTTTGATAGGACTGAGTCATACTAGAAAGCTCCAGAATTGTAAAGTTAAAGATATAAAAACCTAGAAAAAGAGCGATTTTTTCGGAAATCAAAACATTGTTGGGGTGAAATTATAAAATAAACCATAACAGATTGTGTTAAGCCACACATTTAATTATAATTTAAAATAATTTCTTCAGTGCAGTGAAATTTTTGTGAATTTTCACTATACCGAAGAAATAAATCATTAGAAAGGAAAGAAATTCATGGATCAAGACTAAAATACTGCTTCGTGCTTTGGAGGTGGCATAAACTTACAATGAAATATTATGTTTTTTTTTTTTTGTAGTAAGTTATAAAAAATATTATGTATTCATCATTTAGCATTCTCCTTAAAATCAGCAGCTGCTTATTGGGTCAAATTCTACTATCGTCAATTATATAATTTTGAGCATTTAGTAATCGTCGAGTATAATATGGAAAAGCATTCTCTTAACATAATTGTCTACTGGCTCTTATCATAGTAAAATTGCTAATAACTTTAATAGCAGTTCACTATTTTCAAGTTTTCTATCACTTTTTTACCACAAATTATTTAATAAGTTTTAATATATTTACCTATTCATTCATTTATTAAGGTGTTTTTTTGAGGGATTAGTACTCCCCTTATCACAAAACTTAATTTTTTTTAACAGAAGAAATTATTTTGCAATCTAAATTTTTTGTCATTTTCAAAACATATTATACTCATTTGTCCATCAGTAAGTTAACTAGTAATCATGTGCCATTTAATTTGGCATTCGGCTATCTGATACTAGCTAACTACCATTTTTTGTCTCTCCTACTTATAGTCAGTCACATTAGACGGGAAAATTTCATTTGAAAAATATCTATTTACTTTCTTCAAATACTTATAAATTTGTAATCAAACAGCTCCCATAATATTTTACGTTCCACGCAATATTGTTTTTTCATTGTTAAATTCAAACATTACTTACCACCATGAATATCTGAAATAATTTGCAACTTTAAATCAGGTAAACACCAGTTCATTTTTAGCAATTTTCCGATGAAATGATAATATATAGAAATGACAGTCCTCACTCTAAATAATATTCCGTTATTAATGTAAGTATATATTTCGAATTAAATGAATGTGGAATTTGCTATAGTATTTCTTGTTTATTTTAACTCAGAATTATCTTTTCTTTTATTTTGAATTAATTGTGCTCACAAATTACAGAGGAAAAATTATTATCATCTGCAACTAGTATAATTTCTTCAAATATTTTAATTCATTAAATAAATATAAAAATAGTTTAGTTATTATTAACACAACTTAATCATATTAATTACTTTAAGAAATAATTTAAGAATAACGCTCTGAGGCTTTGAATATTCATAATAATTAGCAATTATCTTACAAAGGGTTAATAATAAATGAATTATAATATAACTTTTTTTTCATAATATAGAACATTTTATTCATAATTTCTTCCGAAATATATTTTGTTATATTAATTATTTCCTAATAATTAAAAAATTGTATACACAATCAAATATCCATTCATATATCAGAATATAGGTTATTTTTATGTTTTAAAAAATTAAGTATTTACAGTTTGGTTTTTCATTTTTGTTGATTAAGTCATTTTTTAACTATTATCAGATTATTAACGTACTACATTCAGTTATTCCAAAACTGAAATGATTCTTCTAGTAGTTATATATTTCTTAAATATGTATATCAGAATATCTCTTACGCTATGTAGTCAATGAATACAAAAAAATTAATTATTGCTATGGAATATCCATTATTATTATGAATGTTTTTGTATTTTAATTATTTTTTTTTATCATTTCATTCTATAATATCTTAACAATTTAATACATTTCAAGTTTTTCATTTTTTACTATAACTTCATCAATTAAATATTATCAGCATCAAACTTTTTGCTACCGTCTTTTATAATGTTTTTTTTTTTGTATTCGATTCGTCTTTTGACAAAAACAATTTTATTTTGCCTCCTCAGCACCTCTTATAATTTAATAATCAATTTCGTATCTTCTTCAAATCTTTTTGAATACTTCTAATTGTTAAACTTATTGTGTATTTAAATTTGTTTTCCAAATTAACATTGTTGCATATTTAACTATTTTAGAGAAATATTTTATACCACCAGGTACGATTATATATATTTTTCTTAGCTTTATTTTATAATTTTTTGCTTTTTATTTTAACTGACATTAATTTTTCTTTCCCAAATGTAGAGAGCAATTAATTCATGTATTGTTTATGCTTTCGATTGTTTACTCAAAATAATTCGAAATATTTTTCTCTTGGCGTTCCCCTGATGAGAAAGTACAAATTTTATTTCTATCGTTTTACAATATTTTTGTTTCCTTTCATCAAAATTCTTCTCTTTCCAATTTCCCAATTTTCACTTATTTCATTATCATTACAGTTTTCTTTCTAAATGTTTCTCTTTGTTCCAATTAAAAACATTATTTTTTAATTTCTTAAAAAAATTCTGAATTGAAAAATTCTAGTTACATTATTTTTTCCCATATTTCTAAAAGATGATACTTTGTTAACTAATTTTATCAATAGTAATAATTAATTTTACTTTTATTTAAATATCACTTTAACCAAGTATATTTGCAAATATATATGAAAAATATTTTGCATCATATGCATGGAATTACATAAGAAAATCCAGTAGTGTCAATAACATAAAATAACAAAATAAAATGAAAAAAACATATTTCTCTTCAATTTGGCACACAAAATCAGACGATGGTATAAAATATAGAAATTAATATTCGCAATTCTTGCACCTATATTTCATTAGAAAGAATATATTAATATAAGATAATACGCTTTCTTTAAGAAAAGTTTATTTATTGATAATTCGATTACCAGTTGAGTCGTAAATACAGTTATGTTGTATATACAATTACGTTATATATATTATAATAACATATACAATTATGTTAAATATATTAGATATACAATCATGTTAATAATTATTGCTATTAACAAAATTATATTGAAATTATCTTCAAATTATTCATTGTTAAAATGCAAGGTTACAAAAAGAGAATTTTAAGAATTACAAAAATGTTCTTTTAGTTTATTTTTCAAAAATATAAATATGCTTTGAATAATAATGCTTACCCAAAACAGTAATAAGCAGCCAAGAAAAAAAGAAACCGATAATCATTATGTTCCGAAATATTACAAATTTGGATATTAATGGATTTTAGTACATAAAAGGAATTCCAATTTTGAAAACATGTGAATAATCCTTTTTCTTATTTAAAACTAAAGATGGTTAGGAAAATAAATATGGAGAGTTTATTTTAAGATCCTTCTAGATGTACATTGGACAGAAAACTACTTAAGGAACGTCTGCTTCAGTGAAAGAGCGAGATAAGAACTAAAAGCACCGAAAGAGTGGCCTGTTGCAATCAAGAGACGACGAGCAGCGCCTCCTGCCTGTCCATCAAGAAAAATTGCTAAAATTACAGTCTTGCCATTTGCGGACATATTTCATTGTCTAATTATGGATAAAAAGTTGAATGAAGAAAAAGCAATTAGTATAAAATAACTTTAAAAAATGAAAGAAAATGTTTTGGTTAAATTTTCATAGCTTCCATTAATGTCTTCAACTTTTTCTGAAATTATGTAAGACTCTTCTCCAAATACGTTTATAGAAATTAATTGAAGAGTTTCTGATTTCATCAGGCATTTTTTATCACGTGTTTTTGCGAGTTTTTCTCATTTTCTGCATGCGATACACAAAAAGACTTAATTATTAATAAAATTTATACTATTGATAATATAATAGGAAAGCTGCAAAAATATAATGATATAAATGTTTTTAACTATCTTGAACAATTACATTCTTTTGTTCATTGTAAATAATAAAAAAATTACTCGTTAACGCTTGAGATAATTCTATACGTCTTTTTTGTGTTCGAATTGTATTGAATACCAAAGTATTCAATATTTTAATAAAATAAATAGTTTATTTTATTTAAATAATGAATATTTTTGTACTTTTGTGGTATAAAATATTGAATATTATTCTAGTAGATAAAAAGACGAATATAAATTATATTCTCAGTTAAACAACTGAGGATATAATACTGACTAGAATCAAATCTCTCATCTTCCATTATAAACACCTGATCCAACCATTAATCACAGAAAGCTTTACTTCAAAAATTTTTTAACACCTCATATAAAATGGCCAACATCTTAATGCACATTTTTCAAATAAGGAAACTGTTTTCTAGTATCATACAAGATGAATTCAAGAAAACTTTCAAGCACCTGCCCCGAAACACATGATGCAATCTGAATCTCCAATGGGGATACAGCTTTTGGGAAACGGGCCGTGGAATTTCTGTTCCAATAAGCTCAGATATACTTTGAAGAACCCTTAATTTTTGTTATTTAAAATGTGTAATGTGTGTGTGTGTGTTCAGAATAAAATTTACGTCCAAGTTCTTAAATGCATTGAATTTAAATCAACTGTTTATCTATCCAATCGTTATTATGCATGATGATTTTTAGAAGTGAAAAATATATTCAATGACCAAAACAGGTATATTTAAAAGGTAAATAATTTGACAACAAAATATTACTCTAATTGACTTTTTCAATTAAACGAATTTAAGTTTAATGAAATTCTTACAGAAGCAAAAGAAAAATTTAAAAAGAGAATCAGTGACTTTGAAAGAGGCTTCAATGAGCGAATTTCATTGTGTCATCCTTATTGCGTTTGTATTTTATTCTTATTCATGTATTTTCGATATTATGAATCATCCGTGAGTAATTTAAAAATTAAAATCTCTGAAGGTTATTGGATCTTTTAATATTCTTTATATTTATCTTCATATGCTTTACAATGCTTACAATCTTCAAAACTCCAAGAATTCTGGATTTAAGATTGCTGAAATAGTTATGTTATTTCATTATTCCAAACAATACTGCTTAACATAGAGTAAATCCTCTAACTCATAACAAGCGTCAAATTAATCTATACAAGGATTATGGGGAATATTCTGCTTAACAAGCTACAGGATTGTGGCAATATAGAATAATAATTTATTACTCCCATTAAAATATATTTTGAATGTACTTAGCAAATATGAATGAAACTCGAAAGTAAATGTAGCTTATTTAATGTATTAATTGCAATTAAATTTTATACTAATTAGTACATGAAATTATTGTTTGGAAATTAAGTATACATATCTGTTAAATACTTAAAAAAAGAGTGCATTCTTGTATTTAAATGTATATTGCATTTAAAACTAATATTATTGAGTGAATTTATTGATTATTAAGCAACTCATAAATTTTAATTATACAACTTATAACATATTCAGAATGGAGCTGCAATGCTAAATAAATCAGGATACAGAAAAGAAATATCCAAATTATTTATGAACTAGTTAAATAAAGTTGTTAATTTAGAAAATTCTTTTTTAATTCAATTTATTATCGTCATGTTATTTTTGACGATATTCGCTGAAACATTTAATAAATGAATGTGATCTTAGCTATTGAGTTCAATGATTTTGATTTCATGCTAGATTAATTATAGAATTAATTTATGTTTCTCAACTTATAAATATGCAACATAGTTTGGGTTTCAAAATATAATGTGTAAAATATTATCTATAGACTTTATCGCATTAGAACACGTCAGTTTTTAAGTTAAGTAATAAAAAAAGACAATTAAACAAGTTAAATAGTAATTATTTTTATCCTTATAGCAATAAAAATATTTTTAAGCTTCTTATACGGAGTAGCCTAGAGAACAGATGAAACCCAAATTGAAATTATAGAATAATATTTACAAAATCATTAAAGTGAAAAAACTGACAACAATGACAAAAATAAACTTGGATATTACAATTAATTCCTTCTGATTGAGAAAAGAGAAAGGGACCTTTGGAATTTATTTCTGAAAAAAAATTCTACCAGAAATACAATATGTAAGTAAATTATTTCTAATACAATATGTAAGTAAATTATTTTTAAATAAACTGAAAAAAAAACTGAAAGATTAAGTTTAAATAATAAAAAAACAAAATTAATATGTAATAAAGGTGACCTTACAATCATCGCTCAACAAAAAATCCTAATAATTGTAATATATATAGAAAATAAATAATAAATAAATTGTGTAATGCATGACTTAACATATTCATGGGTCAGGGATTAAAATAGATTAAGCTAAGTCCTGAGATTAAAATAGCGACTTAAGAAACGTTCAAATATTACGCAAGCAGCTTTTGGGAAAAAAGTTTCATTATATATTTGCTTAGTTTTGTTGACATAAGAGGAGAAATTTCCGCCTTTTCCCTAAGTTTCCTAGAAAAACGAACGAAATCCGGTAAATCAAAATACCAATTTATAAAATGATTTTAAATTTCTATCCCGATTTTGTTTTAAAAATCAATGAGTATTGTTGAGTACCCTCTTTAATAAATTAAAAAACAATAAATAGATTTAAGAAAGAAAGTTCTATTAAGGGATTCATAGCTTATTTTTGTATGTGCTATCATTAGTTTATTATTTATTATTACCAATAAATAAAAAATGACACATGTTGTTTATTATTTTAGTTTAATCTTTACTAACATATGTTAATAAAAATACTCCAACACAAAATATAGTATATTTTTCTTAAATAATTTTTATAATTCCTTTCTAAGGTAATTGTTATGCTTCCATCATATTCACATGAGAAATTGACATTAGGGTTGTACTTTTCAATATCCTGTACAGATATACTGAGTTTTTCTCATCACCTGTTAGTATCTATATAATAATACGTATTTTTTTACAACCTTTATTTATCTTATTCTGCATTACATTATATTTCATTCATTTTGTATTAATCATTACTTGAGTTTTATTGAAAATGCATAAACAAGCAATGCAATTCTAGACCCTTTAAATTTAAGGTACAATCCAAGGTTCATCAACACCGATATGTTTTTATAAATACAAAGATTACAATTTCTTTTCTTACAAAATAAGAAGAATTCTCGTTGTTATTTACAATGAGAATAACAATTTAATGTTTTATTAATTTGACAGATCTAAAATTCCCAAACAAAAAAAATTTATTTTTTATATTTATTTACTTTTTAACTACTAAACATCGTAAGAATTTAAATTTAATCAGTTTATCAAAAATGTGTTTCCATTTTAAATGGCTAAAAAGTTGAGCCAAAATTTTTCTCTCATTAAGTATAGATCACTTTTCCCCTTTCAATCATTAACTACTTTACCCATATAGATAATAATTTTGGCAGCAAAATGATCAGAGATTAATTTTATAAAACAAGTAGAGTGAAGAATATTATTCAGGATTTCAACCGGGGAAAATATAATTCTATAATAAAGCATATTACCTAGCATGAATTGAAATTTATCGTGCAATTTTAATGACACTTATTTGTTGCACTAGTTGAAATTTCTAAAGTATACTAAAAATTTTCATAATTCTCCTATAGATGAATTTTGTACTTGTGATAAATGTCAAGCGGTTCATTTGAATTTACTGTAGTTCAATGTTTATCGACTTTTTGTTTTACATCGATTTTCTCTCATCAGACATTATTTCTGAATTCTTAATTTTTCACAGAAGTCATTTTATAGAGGCAAAAGAGTGTATCATTACAAAAGGTTTTGTGAAGAACAATGTTTGACATTACTAAACGAATAGCTTAGAATTGTGCACATCCTAACATCCATTTAATTGCCAATCTATGTTTAATTTAAAATTGTTTTTTTTTTTAAATAATCATAGATATAATAATTGAAAGAATAATTTCTTATTACTATAACTTCAAACATATGCTTTCTAACAATACTTAAAATGTTTACTCCATTGTTGAAAAAATACGTTAAAATTGAATACACATCTGAGCAGTTTTACATTTTATCAGTTTCCACTTTGGACAGTCAAAAGTTTAATATCAGTCTTAAAATATGCTACTAATGTTTAATTGTAAAATAGCTTTTTATGATTACATATATATATATTGGAAATAATATATATATTATTTCCAATAACTAATTATAAAGTAATATCAATTATAGAAAATCTTAATAATAGCCATTCTTTTCTTAGATACAAGAATCTACAAATAAACACATTTTATAAAAATAAAATCACATCATATATACTAAATACAAGGAAATTCACTACCTTTTTTCGAATGA
>JAPDSC010054619.1:11985-36586 GCA_026290005.1 Latrodectus geometricus
CCCAATCCCATAGAGTTCCAGCAATCCAGCGAAGGAGAATGTGGTCACCCTCCCAACAACGCAATATCTTAACGCGAAGCTGCATGAAGCTATTGAGTCCTGAAACTTATTTTTTATAAAAGTAAAACTGATTAAATAGTAATTATTATAATTTCAATGCGTTAAAACTAATTAAAAAACCCCTATAATCAGAAAATGAATTCATTTATTAGCTTTGTTTTCTTATGAAAATTAATAAATGATGCATTAATAATCGTTTCAGTGTCACTTTATTGCATAAGATTAATAAAATATCCATACATTAATATGTTCCACTTGGCATTCTATAAAGTGATGTAGAGCGATTAAACTGACAGATATTTATCGTAGATAACACAGGAAATTAAACCCATAGTAGTCTCGAAATTAATCGTAGTCATTTTAGGATCTGATCTGTACGATAAAATTGACACACTAGACTAGTCACATTCGATTAATTGAATGTCTCTTTAGTTCGAATATTTCATACAACACTTATATCTATGGCTACTAAATACTAGATAAAACAGATATTAAACAATTATTCACTGTAGATAGGCAATCGAAAAAAAATATTTACAAATAAAAGCGCATCAATATTAATTATGATAAAAAGTTCATTGAAAAATTATGTTTTAAATGATAGTTTCCTATTACGAAAAATAAAAATTTTTTCAAAAATATTTCTCGAACATGATTTTTTTTCTCTCAATATTGTGACTAGAAGTAATTATAATTCTAAGAAGACAAAAACATTAATTTGAAATAGAAGTTTTAAAAATACTATCATTTATAAATTTGTATGAAAGATAAAATAAATAAATAAATAAAAAAGAGCATTTGTATGAATTACCTGCATATATTATCGAAACATTTGGCTTTGTTTTCAAGTCCAATACTATATTATTATTTAATAGCATATATATATATATATATATATATATATATATATATATATATATATTGGCACCCAGAAAGAATTTTTTAGATGCATTGCCTTATAGCGTACTAAATAATTTCATCCATTCTCTTTTCCAGTTATTAATTACCTTCATCCCAGTGGTGCTAATCAGAAAGTCTATTAGAATGCAGTGGGTTATTAGACACATTTAACTCACACGAGCTATACGAGAGAGGTACTGAATAACATTTAATATAACATTGCCATTTGTGTAGACTTTCAACAAGGAACCTTGGACAAGCAGCCGCACCTTTATTTCAGTAGTCATCAATTGTGAATGTTGTACTATAAAATAGAACGCAAATAATAAAACATTCTTCACAGAATAACAGTTCACAAAGCTATTACTGATGAATGTGTGCATTTTTTAACACTACATTTATCTGATAAGCTAATAGCCGAAAACACTATGAGTCATTTGTGCATCTGATAAACTTTGAATTATTGAATTATTTTTCATAAGTAATAGGTCATATTCACATATCACAAGGGAGGAAACCTGAGAAATTCCCTAGCACCCACCCATAAGACATGCATACACTAATCAGAAGCGTCGTGTTCATATCTTGTTATTCAACAAGATCAGTCTCTGAACTTTTACTCCAATGAGTTTGATTCTATTACTAGGCCTTGTTTTGAAATTTTCTTACAAAGTTATTACACATGACGGCTAATGTAAATCCGGGGTACTACACTTTAACTTGGATTTTGATGTACTACAACTGTTCAAGTGCGAGATGGGAACAAAACTCATGAACTCTTTAGCCCCTGACCAGAACTTTAAGGTAACCTTTCAGCTGTTAAATCTGCGTGATACTGGGTTAATTTAATTGCTTGATTGGTTCATCGCTCAACAGTCATTTTTTACATACGAGGCCTAATCAGACCAATACCTACAGTTTAAAGTGGATTTTGAACAACTACAAACGTTCATACCCAAGGTGGGATTCAAATCCACAAACTATTAAACCGAAGGCCCGAGCGGTAACCATTTTGCTTGCAGCTCGGCATTAATTTACTTGGAAGGCATATTCTAGAAATTGATTTCAATTTACCGCATTTAATGCATTTCTCTTGACTAATTACCAACGTTCATAACAAACACTGAAAGCACATGCACTCATATTGGAAGTATTTAAAAAGAATTGCAGAATACTCACAAATTCCGTTTACAATAATTTTATATGAATCCTTTCGATAAATGCAGCTTCGAGTAATTTTGACTATTTTAAGTGATGCTCACCAATACATTTATATAAAAAGTGAGAATTTAAGATCATAATTTCGGAGTTAACAGTAATGCTGTTATGTAACAGTCAGGATAAGATAACTTTTTATGAGGATAATCTTGAAATGTGGTTTACTTTAAATGGATTAATGTAAGTATTTTCAATGCCCTCCAGGAACAAGTAAAGATATCATGAAATATCAAATTGTGTAAGTATATTTTCCCTAGTTTATACAAATCCTTTAAGAAACAACTATTACACAATTAAATAAATATAAGATAACTATTAAAGAAATATATAAGATAAAAAAAACAATTGAATATCAGAATGTTTTTCTATGTTGACAAATCAATAATGGGTGTAGAAAATCATGAAAATGCGAGGCCCTGAGCATTAAAAATATATATATTTGTGTCCTAAAGTGTAAACAAATAGAGCAATAGTGTATATATTTGATGCTAGACGTTTCAGAGAATAAATTCCTTTCGTATACATAGCTCTTAAAAACCGAAAAAAGTAACCATTTGAAATATTCACAAGCACTTATTTTTCCACTGAAATTGTATACATTTATCATTACATAAAGATACACTTTTTTGATATATTTAATGTTCTGAAATATTTAAGGTTATTTAAAATATTCACTGCATAGAAATTTAAAACTCTAAATAAATATTTATGTCATTTCTTATATTCTACTGAAAAGAATTTCTTTTCTAGTATGTTTCCCTTATATATATATGATTCTAATAAATATTTTCGAAAATCTATTGTAATGTGAGTGACATAAATTTTAAAGTATCTAAAGTTGATCGAACTCTATCTAGAATGTACAGTGTAAAGTAATTTTGTCTGTAATATATTGCGTAAATGAACATTATTATTTGATTAATAAACACAATATTCTAGATACAATTATCAGATAAATTGATGCATTTTCACATCTACCAGCATGATATTGTCATGTTGGACATTAGTTGGAATATATATATATATTTCAGTATGATCAAGTGTGCTACTGACATAATCTCAATTTAATAACTTACCTTTATTGATTTAGCTAATTATCGTAACAGCATACATTTCATAATTGAACACAATGATCTCCATTATATTAGTTTGAGTAACAGTCTAGCTTGAGTGATCAGATATATTATCTTTAGTTTACTGGTGAAATTTAGTAGTTGAATTTTAATCGAAAAGTGTCATATCCTCGATTTAAATTGCTGCTCTAATTTTTCATTTCCATCAAAAGCTCACTTTTAAAATAATCATCATTTTAATTTAAATCTCAACTTATTCAATTAATTTTATTGGCTTAGATCGCTTGAAGATTTTCACCAATCAATCCAAGGCTTGTAATTTGTATTAGCTCAATATTGCTGTTTATGTTATTCTATAAATTGCCCCAAATTATTGATGGAGCTCGCCAGTAGAGTTTTGATCAGTAAGTATAATTTTCTTAATTGGAACTGCACTTTAACCTTTCAATTTCACCAGCAACATTGAAATCTCAATCGCAGTTTAATCTTTAACTCACCAATATCTTAAGTTATTTTATTGTATTTATTATATCAATATATATTGTTGTATTATACAATACTTTTGTTTAGTTAATAAAGTAAAATATATCGTATTTAATAAATTCAATAATGACTGCTTGATTGCCCAATCATTCATATTTAACTTCGAGCTGGATTACCGCCAGTATCTCAAGATATTCAATTATATTTATTCCATATGAACTGTAGGAGGAGCAGATTACATTTGGGTAATTAATTAAATAATCATTATTTGATTACTTTCCTTATATCTTTCACGTTTAGGTATTCAGATAAATCTCATCAATTTGCTTATAACATTTAATAGAATTTTGTATTGATAAATATAATATAGTCAATTTGAACAATAGCCCAGAAAATATTAATTTCAGCTAGTGTTCAATTTAAATCCCAATCTCAATTTAATTATCTGTCTACCAAAATTTTATATTATTTACTTAATTTTATTGGTTGAATATAATCACTGAAGTGGTAATTTCAATTTTCTATTCAATAATTAGTGTTCGATTAGTAACACAATATATACTGTTTTAGGTAATCAAATAAGTTGCCTTCAATGCAGTGTTCTGAATTTGGAAAGTAACCAGATCTATTTCAATTTTACAAAGTATTTAGTTTAAATCCTAATTTAATGATTGTTCCATCAATACCTCAACTATTACCGAGTGAGATTATTACCGGATATACCTATATTCACTAATCAGCTGCCTTTACTGACGGACTTGAATCACCGTAGTAGATTATACCTGAGCAATCTATTCAACAATTACTGTCTGATTAGTAGTCTAACATTCTGGTTCAGAGGATCAATTAAATTTCCTCGGTTTGTTCTGATAAAAGCTCAGAAGAAACGCTTTAATTAGTCAATATCATATTTTCAATTTTGATAGTGATTCAAGAAATTTTAGATTTATATAGTGTTCGCGATATACGATTGCAGAATGTTCAGCAATATATATATCGCGAACTATCTGCCAATTTATTTTCATATTTTTCCATGTTTCCATGAAATGAAAGCAATGCGGTACTTTTTTCTTTCCCGATATAGAAATTTTAATGACAGAGAGTGCATAAAAAGATTTTACTTTTCGAATGTTATTTTGTTTTTAACTTGAATAATAAAAGTATATTGATTTAAAAGATATTTAGCAATTATATAAGCCAATTTTTTATGATATAATTTAGATATTAGTATAATATAAGCCAAAATGGCTCTGGTAGTAAGTAACAGCTTTCGAATAGACGTGGAACTCTACAAAAAATGGTAGTGAAAGTAATCTATCTGGATGGTGTTCGATTTCTGACCGAGCTGAAGACTACCATGCTGAGAAGGCGTATGGTAGTTAAAATATTCATTAAGTATAACAATACTTATCTGGTGTAACTAGAACTGATAGGACAGAAGAATTGAAGCTTAGGGACGGAACTCGTCACTTGACCGTTATTTAAACTTATAAATTGATTGTGGTTTTTATTAGTTACAGTTATTAAAAATAAGCACTTGGAAATAAATAATATAACCTTATCAACACAAGATATTAGAACAAGATAATGTTTAGTGTCTATAGCTCTTCTCGAAGCTTCTATTTTTTGACTGGGTTAAATATCAAACCTACCTCCTAATGGTAATAACTCCTTTCTCCATCCTCGATCAATATGTTTTTTAGTATAAAAGATGTGTTTTGAATAAGAAATTGCAATATGACTTAAATATTCTATAATTTCAATGATATCTTTCAGGATTAACTTATATAGAATAAAATTAGAATGGTTTTTAGAATTAACATGCATAAAATAAAATGAAACTAATTTCTAAAATTAAATATAAATGGTTCTTTCAAAAGGCAGAAAAATGTTATGTGAATTAACATTTTTCACATAAGCCCACGATATGAGTCAAAATTATCTTACAAAGATACTAATAAAATGTACCAGATTTAATAATTTATAAAATGATAATAAATTTAAATTAGAAACAAATTATTAGATGGGTAAAAAAATTGTATGGTCCTTCTCAACATATTTTCGCACAGTCTATCAAAGCAAAAGTGAACTGACAGCTGAATGGTCAGCGCTCCGACTTTCGCTTTAGCTATTAGTGGTTTCGATACCAACATAGGGTTTGGATGTTACTACAGCTTATAGGAATCCATTTAAAACTGTAGGCTAAGGTAAAGTTGGTTCTTGTGAATTAAAAGTGATTGTAGAACGATAACCAATCCTGTTTTTGCTTGGAGAATATAAAGACGATATTTGATCGTAATGGTTCACCGTGGTCTAAATGTAGAAAACTGCTTTTCAGAACAAAATATCCTGTGTTCGATACCAGCTACTATTGAACCACGAGAAATGAAAGCTGAATTTCTGCTTTCTATACACATTTCTGTTGATGTTGGTGCTTGGGAGTTTTCTTCCTTTGCGATATGAGGATAAACCCAATTATTTAGGAGAACTCCCTACGGAAGGCAATTATGCGGTGGACATTAAAATGTCTTATAAATGCCTTAGGCAATCTACAATGCGGTGTCGAATACTTGAAGAAAAAATTCTTGAGGAGCGACATCAGATGATATCAGAATACCTTAAAAATGAGGTTTTAAATTATTTTTCTGTAAAATATTTAAAGCAGACGATAAAAAAAGAATTCAAATGAGAAAAGGAATCGTCAATGTAAAAATCATTTTCAATATGTTATAAATTTATTCATTAATATATGATTTTTAATGTGTCAGAAATTTCATTGGATTATTCCCTCGTCAATACAAAGATTAATTAAAATTTCGTAATTATAAAACTATGATTTCTTTCAATGTGTGAATAGTCTTTTTTTTTTTTTTCTTTTTCAGAAATGGCCAAAAATTTTACTTCCATTAATTTCTTTGGAAGCAATCAGCGAGTGAAATTTTAATGAAAAAGTCATTCTCAAAATCAAAAATGAGTAGTATAAAAATCAAAAATGAAAAGAGTTCAGTTTAATGAGGAATTCATTTCTACTCCATCTGCCTAAGAATGTCACTTATAAGGGAGTGAAATTTCAATGTCATCAATTAAAATGCAGCCACTCAGGAATTTGAATCTGAATGCCCGAGTCGTAAAGGACGAAATTAAAAGTCAAGTGAGGGATGAAAACGATTCCTTTCCTCATTGCGGGTCATAAAACACCTCGACATTCCCATTATACACACAAGATGAGATTTTCAAGCTAAAGAAATTCAAATTGCAGTTTTAATTTTCCCTTCGTTTGAAGGCATATCATTCGACAACTTGCTAAATTAAATCCCATGTCAGGCCATGTGAGAGATTAAAAGTGTCACCATATTTCAAGTAAAGTTTAGATAAAATTATACTTCCTTTGCTTATATATTCTTAACTGTAACTGAAAAGTAAAGCAGACGATAACTGATGCTAATTTTAGAATTCGAATTCTGACTGCTATAATCGCAGACAATAACTGATATATTTTTCAGAATTCATATTCTATCGTCTCTTTCTTTTTGGAATGTTTGTTCTTTAGTAGCTTCGCCAAAACAAAAAATTCTGAAGAATAAAAAAAAATTCTTTTCAAATTCACACTCCGAATCACAAAGAATATCTTCTAAAAAGATTTCTTTCCGAATGACCTGGACACATATCTCGGGTTTGTTTATTCGATCGTAAGAGAGAAATACAATGTCTTTTTTTGTTCTCAACACCATTTTTCAGAATCTTGACCAAGGATTTTATATTTTGATCTCCGAATAAGTATAATACTTAGAATTCTGAGTGAAGGTCGGATTTTACACAGAGCTTCAATTTCTTTTTTCATATATTTGTCTCAAAATTTCTTTTCCAAAAAGTATATATTTATGTTTTATGACTTATTCCAGAAATGTTTTTATCTCCGAATGTCCAGCTATTCTCATATATATATATATATATATATATATATATATATATATATATATCACAATTTTTTTAATTTAAGAAATATTTGATCAATTTTATATTTTTGTTGTTGTTTTTTTTGTGGCATGTAAAAAAAATCATACTAGCAGAGGTCTTGGTTCAAGGGTCTGTTGACTCGGATTTCTTGTTCCAGATTCTTTAAAACTTTTATTGGCTTGCTTTCTTTTGTATAAGCCTTTTGAAATGTTTATTTCTAATCAAGATTAGAGAAAACCTTTTTTTCATTCAAAAATTTTATTGAAAACAAATATTTACGGAAAATTTTTTTATTAGAAATTATAGATTATTTAGAAATTAAGGATTATTTTTATTATAAAAATAAATAGATTATATTTCTTATGAAAAGATTATAAATATTTATTAAATGATTATTCGAGTGCTCATATATTGTTCCAGATTTTTTTTTTAAACTTTCATTAATTTTTTTTTTAAATGGATCTTCAGCATTTTAAAATATTTGCTTTTGATCAAGATTAATTTTTATCATCAGAAACTTATTTGAAAATTTTTATGCATAAGTATCAACTTAAATGATTTCTATGTATTAAATGAATATTCAAAGCCTTATTTAATTGTTAATTATTTTTAACTTTTACTGGTTAACATTCCCTATTTTTATGTGTTGAGCTAAAATAGTCTGAAATATTTGCTTTTAATCAAGATTTGAGAAAGAGTTTTATTTATCCAAAACATTTTTGAAAAAAGATGGTCATGTAAATATCTACATATAAACGGTTATTATATAAATTATAAAACTCTCATTTTGCTTTGCCAAGTCTTACTTTTATATTTTATTTTTATAAGGTAAAAGTTAAAAAAGCAATATTGTACGGTTTTTTATTTTTTTACCATTTGATAAAATGTATAATATGTATAAGAAATACTTTAGAACAAATTTTACTTAATTACGTCATTAGTAAGCAATGCGTAAATATATTCCAAACAATATATTTCTATTTTCATTGGAATATATTTTTACCCGTTATTATGAATAAGTTGTGTTAAAGGCTCGGAACACTCACGAGATAATTTATGATCAACAAGGTGATTGTAAATTAATGTGCGGTATTTAGAGCCCCTCTAGTGGATGATATAAAAAGAAAAGATTAACGAAAGTTGGTTAGCATTTATAGTATATGGATTTGTAAAAAAAATTAGTACCGAATGTCCTTTGAAAGAGATATTATGTTACTGCAAAGTACAAGTATAGTACAGTGAATAATGAAGGAATAAATATCAAATGAGTCGATATAACATAACTTCGTTAACTGTGCGTAGTTTTTGTTTGTTATGCTTATTAAATTGTTTAATTAATAATTCTCTGAAATATATATATATATATATATATATATATATATATATATTGCAAATTTTGTTTACTATTTATCTATTTATTATCTACAAAAGGCTAGTGTAAGACTTCTTATGGCATTTTGCTTCCGGAAGGCAAAGTGCCATAAAAAGTCTTACACTAGCTTGCATCTCTTTGATTTACTACTATGTGTCATCAGAACGAAAATCACATGTAGCTATCAAATTTTTTAAATAAAAGTTACAAAAAGAACTACAAGGTCATGTATTTTCGAATCATTATTTTCATAAAATGTCTGAGAAATTGAACACAACATATTTAGAGAGAGTTTTATAAGGGCTTCTCGTGGATTTATGATAAGTCAAGTCTTTTTGGAATGGAAGGTTACAAGCTCGAAGCCCTTTTTAAACAACGGAACATGCATGTTTTACTTGTACCTTCTACATTTTCACCTGTCGGTGAAATTTCTGGTTTCCTATTTTGCGACTTATGAGCGTGACAGATATTTAAGTATCTTTAAATAGTTTCTAATTGCTTAGCTATGTTTACTGTTTCGAATACAGATGTTATATCTGTAGAACGTTCATTAATTGCGATATAAAATTGCCTGTGTACTAATATTATATATCAAATCAATCAACCCTGTCAATGCATTTTGTTAAACAGAGTTTCATTCAATTACCAACAGAATTTTATTAACATCACGTAATAAGTCAATCAACCTTATCAAATCTTCTAGATTTATACAGATTTTATTCAATAGCTAACAAAGCTATATCGTATCAATCAAATCTGTGTATCAATCCATTTTGTTAAACAAAGTTTCATTAAATAAGCAGCTGAATTTCCTTCATGTCACGTATCAAGTCAATCAACCTTATCAAATCATTTAGATTTATTCAGCTTTCATTAAACTGCCAACATATTAGATCAATGAAATCTGCGTATCAAGCCATTTTGATAACTTTATTCAGTTTTTTTGTAGAATTGTGTTAAAATAACATATCATTTGATTTATAGAGGATTCATTCTATAACCAGTAGAACTGTATCAAGATAATCTTATCTATGTACCAATCCATTTTAGTACATAGAATTTCTTTCACTGACATTTTGTTAAATGGAATAGTTACATAAGGTTACACATCTTTATAATGATGTTGCGTATAATGCAAGATGCCAGCCCACTTATAGATCTCGCCACTTGGTCTTAATTCAAAATTACCCTGCACTTGTCTTTAGGAGCTTTTATTGGCAGAAATAATTGGCTGCAATAACATATCACAGTAACCAAATTTGATGGGACCACAGTATCCTATAACATTGTAAGGCATTATCAAAAGTTAATAAGTTTCTATATTCGTCCCCAATAACTCAAAGAGAAACTTTTTTCGTTGACTTGCTTTCTTTAGCTGGTGTGATGTAAAAATACGGTAAGTAATACTTAATAATAATAAGAAAACTCTGGTCATTTGATCCTGTTCCAAAATGACAAAGCTAGAAATTAGCCCGTAAAAAACAAATAAAAGAACATTTTCCGAATGATGAAAGGTTGGATATGTTGAATGCCGTTTCCTTCAATATTTTATTATCATTCTCTGTATTATTTAATATGAATGATGGAATTTCAATTATAGCTAATAATTTTACAGTAAAATTAACTTTTAATTTTTTAGAGCAATAAATTAATTTCCAAAATTTATTTGTTTCTTGTAATATTTATGCTGAAACCACTTACGTTGGCATCAGTGAGAAATAATTTTCGTACTTTTTTCCTGAATAATCTCTGGCATATATTTCATTCAAACTTATAAAAAATTTCTAACTGTGTTTAAAGATAATTTGCATGTGATTAAATATTAATACTTTTTCATCATAGTTATTCTTACACTCTTAGGTGCTTAAAAAGAAAAAGGAATTTTAAATATTAAAAAGGTATATTTTTCTGTAATATAATATAAGGAAAACCATTGTAGTACTCCAATTTCTTGATAGTTTCTGATTCTAGCAAATGTACTTTGTTTCATTGACATTCTGCTTCTACATGTTATTAAATACAAACGACATTTTAAACTTAAACTGGACACATATACTTTATGAGAACCATTAATTTACTTGACAGTCCATTAATTGTGCATTAGAAAGGCGTCTGTAAATTTCAAACATCCTAACACAAGCTTCGGAAATCACAGTGACTTCAGCATTCTAGTTTCGGAACAGTAGTTGGCAACATTTCTACAAGCAGTTTGTGTTCCTATCGCAGCAGTCGCTCTTTTAATTAATTATGCAGACGATGTCGAAGGAGGAACGTTTATGAATTCCACGCCGTCATATTTACACTCTCTTGACCAAAATGTGTTCTGAACGTATTAATTTGCTTCCGGATCCGTCTTTCTGGAATCTCTGAGCGAGCTGATATTTATTAAGCGGGTGAGGCTCAAGCGCAAATGCCGAACTATTAGCAAACAGTAGGTTTATGGAATATGCAGTTCACACTACCGTTCAACTGTAAGAATATTAATATTTATTAGAAGTGGAATGTGGGTTCCAAATTTTAAGAATCCATATTCAAATTCTAAAAAACATTTGAAACCTGGGAATCTTTTAAGGCTTGATCATTCGTATCAGTCATGTAAATTCATATTAAGAAAAAAAAATTAAGCCAGTAATTTCATAAATATTTAATAATGAAAATTTTTTGTTTAACTATAATTTTAAAATTGTAAGAAGTAAAAATGAGAAAATAAAATTATGTTTTTTTATCACAATGTATGTATTTAATTCTAGAAATGAATTGATCCCATTAATAGTGATATTAAATACCAAGCGATATTATTGATAATTCATTCTTTTTTGAGTGCCAGCTGGATTAGTTTCCTTAAAAACATTCATGCATATACATATTTTTATCTCATTAATAGCCTAATTAAATTTTAGCTTGAATGTATTTTTCCTACAAAGATTAAATAAGATTACAAAGTATTTTTCCTACAAAGATTAGAATTTTAAAGAGGATTACTGTTTTGATTTTTTGTATTCTATGGTTTAACATAGAAAAAATTAGATAAAAATAAATAAATATCAATTAATATACGATTCATATGTTGATCAACACGTAACAATGTAATTTTTATACTATACTCAGGATTAAGTTCTTAGTATAGTATAAAAATTTCATATAGTGTAAGTTTTTTAATGTCATGAAATGAAAATTAATGTAAAAATACATAATATTTGGGGTTATAATTTTTATCAAATTGTTTTATATTTATTTATTTTGTAATTTTTTGTTTTGAATGTATATTAATTATCAATAAGTGGATTCAAGTTCCACAAATATTTCTATAGAAAGGAATTCGAACACCTGAATTAAGTTGCTTTTATTAATTTAAATCTAATAAAAATGAAAGACCAGGTTTAAAAACAAAATTTGTGAAAATCAAATATTTTTTTATTAAAAAATACGATTTATTTTTATTGAATGAATTATTTTATAAATTTTACCTAAATTACATTAAATAGAGTTTTAATATAATTTATAATAATCAATAATAATGAGTTAAATTTGAAGTTTAAAAATTATTTAAGCAGTAAGAGTATCATATTACTTCTGCAGGAATTTTACTTTTGAAAAACATATTAAAAAGATTTATATCTATTCATTGTACAAGAAAAAAGATAAAACTAATCATTGTGCACAGTTTTTTTAACATTCTTCCCCCACTTCAGAATATTTTTTAATTAGCATTTAATGAGGAACATAACCAGAAGGTATAAAGTTAATGCGATTATTTTTTTTATATTATTTTGATTAAAATTTTTGTGTCTAATTAATGTAAGAAACATTTTTTAAAATATATAAATTATAAAATTTATAGTTAAATATTATATTTCATTAAATCTTTTTGGAAATTTTTATCATTTTATGGTAACAATACCAGAATATTTGCAAATAGTATTCTTTATTTTTTTTTCCTTAATATGATTTTAAGAATTTTAAAACATTGTAATTTTAAACACAGCGTTTTGTGCTTATTATATTCAATGTTATAAAGGTTCTATGTGAGAATAAATAGATTTGAACTAATTTTAAGACACGTATTTTTGATGTAAACAAAATTTAGAATTCCTGTATTAAGTTTATATTTACAATTTAATATTTGTCTTTATTTAACATATACTCCAGTTATGTATATGATGAACATTGAATATACAGTCAATTAAAATTGCAGTTAATCATTAGAAGAAACCTATTGTCATGATTGCATATAGATATGATTGTAATTTGCTTATGGAATTTTGCACAATGATCGCTTCATGTAAATTTTATAAAAGCAACAAAACGTATTGATAAAGGAATCTGTAAATTCTTTTCTTTTCCTGTTATAACTATGATATCATTATACTGTTCCATTTTATTTCAAAACTAGGCAAGAATTTCGAAAATAAAATTATTTGTAGAGATATTTTTGCATTAAATTTCAATAAAAAAATAAAACTTTAACTTTTTTGATACTAACTGACAGATTACTAGTTCTATATTTCCAAACGACAAATACTTTGTCAGAGGAATGACGTGATCGATATCGTCTGATAAAACTCACATCACTGTTCGAACAGGAGTAGTGATTTCCTGATAAAAAAAGAAATGCAATAAAAAAAAAAGAAATAAAAACAGACCCCGTCTTCCATCATTTTTAAGTGGTCGTTCGTAGAGTATCTTGTTTTTAAGTTTTTGTAGTAACACAAGTAGCCGGAGGGAAGCTGAAGGATCCAGAGTAGGGATCTGGGAAAAAAAGTTTTAGGAAGGAGAAACTAAAAAATATTCCATAAATAAGCACATCATTAGCCAGAGAGTTGTTTCAGCAGCTGGATATGAGTGATGTTTTCGTAAATTGAGCAATTCTTTCTCTAGGCTTCCGCTGTTACTTTTTTCAGTTATTTTCTTTCTTTTTTTTTTATAGAAGTAAACGCCTAATTAAGTATTTTCTCAGCCTCTAGGAGTTCTTTTAAGCTGTACTTTCGTAAAAAATCAACTGATTCAATTTAATTTTCTATTTCTTATTGTGATTTAAATAAAATTCAAAATTCATAAAAATTCCTTTTAATTATTATAACTTATATTCGAAATAAAATTGTTTTTAATTAATATAATTTTAATGTTTTTAAAATAAAATCAAAACTTCGTGGTATTCTTTAAATTCTGAATAATTCCATTTCTGAAAATAACAGACAATAATTTTTCTATCCGTGTTTTAAAAATTCTAAATCAATTTAATATACAAGAAAAAAAAAGTTATGATAATGATAAGTAAATTCATAAACAATATAATACAAATGAAGAAAGATGCTTTATTAATTAATTAATTAATTAATTTCAAACTTTATTGATGATAGTTAAAACAAAGATTTCAATTTTTGAAAACCGAAATAACAAACATTGCTTTTTTTTTTTTAAACTTACTTCTAAATTTACTTAATAGCTAATAAATTACTTTTAGTATAATTAATAACAGTCATTGATAATTCTTTTTTTAAAAAAATTCTTCTTCAATTTCATATTACGAAAATTAATTTTTAATTCACTTTTATAACTATAAATTAATTTACTTCATAAAAAACTGTTTCGTATTGTTGTTTGAAAAACATTATAAAATGTCAAAAAGATATTACTTTTAATGATTTGATTTTTTAAAATTTAATTAATGAGAATTTAGTTAATAATGGCATAATATGATGTTCTTGGAACTGTGAAGTGTTGCATTTCTTAGAAGACAAAGGATTATTTTTAGTTTATATATTTTATTATTTATAAATTGATTTAAAACATAAAAAAACTTTTGCTTTTATATAATTAATCTGAAAATTATCTGCAGGCTCTAAATAAAGAAAAATGTTTTGACAAATTGTGTTATTTCTGTCGAGATTTAATTAATAATAATTAAAATGAAGTCAACGAAATGCAATTATCTATAAATTTTAAGAAATTCAATTTGCCAAGAATTAAATGATTATTATTTTAATTCATCTTCTTATTATCCTGAATTTAATTAATATACCATGGCAATGAAGACTTATTTTATAAATTCTACACAAAAACTATAAAATATTTCAAAGTCTGAACAAAGCGAAATATTATTCTTAAGAATTTTACTTCATTGCTTCCAAATTTAATTAATAAATAATGAAAGCAAAATTAATTTAGTTTATCATTCGACAGACCGTAAGAATTTTAATCATGGATTAAATTTTTAGTTTTAAATTTTTTTTATATTCTTATCTTAATTTTTTTTTCTAATGAATTACCAAGATTAATGTTATTTTCCTGTATTAGTCAAATTATTATTTAAATTAATTCGGGCGACATTGTTTCAAATTTCATTTGATAAATAATTAAAATAAGACTAAGTTAATAACATTTGAAAAATAATAGCATTTTATTTTCTGAATAAATCAAACGATTGTTTCCAATGAATATTTCCTTCGTTCCTAGCTTTAATTAAAGAACAATAATAGTCAGGTCTCCAATTTTATTATGTTCTAACAGAATCATTCATTTCGAATTTCAAACTAACTGAGCAATTATTTTTAAGGAAATATTTTCAATATTTTCAGGTTTTCTAATGATTAAAAAAATATAGATTTTTTTAAATAAATTAATTTAAAAATTGAATTAGTTTAAGTCTTATTTCAATTTTAATTTTGAAGAAAAAAATTTTTCCTAGAAATTTTAATTTTCTGAAATAGAAGAAGGAATAAAAAAAGAACGAATATATCGCGGGTATCTTTTGTTCTCAAGAAAATTAAATTTGTATTTGAATGTATTTTCTCACGAGTGTTTATTTAAAATATAAAATGCTAAATTGTGGTTATTAATAGGGTATTATATAATTAGTATTTCCTAAGGGAATGTCAATCAAAATGTGAATTTTTCGTTAAAAAAGCATAAATTTTGTAAGAGTTTTAAATTGCTCCGATGAAGAAATTCGATATTTTCTATTTTTTCTCTTACTTAATATGATGACATGAAAGTGAACTCTTAAATGGACATTTATTTACAAACAAATAATTGATTTCCATTAATGTAACTTAATTTTTTTTTAAATATATAATATTTAAAATACATTTAGCGATAAAAAATACTTACTTCAATGATAGCAAAAGTATATTTGAGCTATAAAGTGCCTAGGAAATTATTATATTCTGCATTTGATAAATAGAGATTAAAAGTTAAGGAAATCCATTATTATTATTTTTTTTTTTAAAGGAAGCGAATTTTTAGCTACAGGGAATATAAGAGTTGATTACAAAGTTACTAGTAGATGGCGCTGCTAACACTCATAGAATTTCTGCGGTTTTCATTCTAGGACTATGTCATACATTTTCTGAAAATTGATTAAGTTTCGGTTTTCTCAGTAACATGCAATAAATCTTAATGGTTTTCGTAATTTTTCATTTAGCTTCGCCATCTATATCAAACTTAATAACTCTGATTTTATTTTCGAGTGACTTATTTAGTATGCAAATTTCGCAAATGATGTTTTTCTTACGTCTTCTGAGATATTCCTTATTTCAACTCTCTTTCCAATTTTAAGATATTCTGTTATCTTTACGAAAGAAAAATAGAACTGATGTGAATGCAATATTTTGTATTTGTCTAGAATATAAGAATCTTAAATGTAAATTAAAAATGTCATAAATATTCCAATAGGTTTTTATTTTGATAAAATTATATATGTATTTTTTTCTAAAAGCTGTACTTTTTTTTAATTGGTTTACCTATTATGAAATTTTTCTATAACTCTTTTTTAGGTATATTGTTGCAATATGCCTTCTGCAGTTAGCTGAAGGCAATGAAGTCAGTCCAGGGCCATCTAGTTTTGAAGTCCCTCCCAAGTAACCAATTTGGCGCTAAAACAAACATTTTCCTCTTCACGTCATACCAATATACATAGGTCCACCCAATATGAAGGCATGAAAGTTTTGAGATGAGCCAGGTATCAAATCAGTTACCTTCTGGATGAGACAGCGACTATTTCCTCCACCAGAACACCATATTTCCAGCTCTTGATAATACATGTATTTTATTACTGCTTCATATTTGTAGAACGGCCTGGTTGGTTAGGGCATCATTCTCAAAAGGTCGTGAGTTTAAATCTCGATCTTATTGAAAATGTGTTCTCTGAGGGTGACTTAAGCACATAGAATAATTAATAGTCTCAATGTTCTCCATGGAAAATGATGCGTTTGATTGTGGCAGACCAAGTCTGATGATCCTCTGCTTTGTACCTACTTCTAAATTTCAAGAACTAAATTTTGGGAACATATGGCACGCTCATGTGGGTGCCATATGGTCTCAAATGTAATTTTCCTTTTAGACTTTTTCCTATACAAAAATTTTTAAACATTAGTTACATTAAACAAGTATCAAAGTTTTGTAATTGTATTCAAGAAAATTTGGAATGAAAAATTGTAAATTTAAGGAAATTTGTATAAAGATACCCATAATGAACATTAATATTTATGAGGTAATTATTTTACACTTTGCATGTAAGGAAACTCAAATGATATAAATCAGTTTAAAAGAGAAGTTATTCTTCCTTAAAAATGTACTAGGAATTATATGTAACTATGAATTATGGAAGATTCGGTAAGAATGTTACTTGGAAAATATGCTTTGTAAAAATATACTCCTTAACATGTATGTTAAAGTCTTTAAAGATTCTTCTTAAGAATAGGACCTCTTCAGGAACATACTGAATTTCATTTATTTGTGTGTGGCAGTCCATATAAAACTCTACCTTTACATGCATCTTTTTAAATTTTTTTTCGTAGAGTTCGCCATAAAATTTTCAAGAATTTTCTTGAATATTCAGATAACATTGATGAACAATGAGAAATTGGTTTGTCGCTTCTTTTTCTATGAATATTTGTCAGGGTGGGTGCTAGCGAATTTCCTAACTCTCTTCTTTTCAAACTCGTGAATGTGGCCCACCATCTATGAAAATTCTTTCTGAAAGGCACCAAATTTTCAAATATGCCTAAGAACCATCTCTGTACTGTTAAATAATTTGCTATGGGTTAGTGAATTCATCGAAATGAATAGTTGCAGAAACTAATGTTAAAATTAAGAGTGACAAATCCATCCCGTCATCATTCTTCAAATGGAAAAAAAAAAAAAAAAAAAAAAAAAAAAATGGTTATTATTTAATTCCGTCTCAACATACAATACATCGAATCCGGCGTTCGGTAGATTGTTGAAAACTCATTAATAATATCAAAATCACAACTGGTACTTGTTTTCGATTTTTAAAATTTTGCATTTCAAAACCAACTTTAGTTTCATTTTGTCTCATTTTTTTTAAAGTAATTCAAATTCTTAATAATAATATGGTTTTATCAACACCGTTCAATTTAATTTCTATTAAATGTCATTAAAAGATCAAAAGTGTGCACTCCAGATTTCCTTTCAGATTTTTATTTATTACAAAATGAATATTATTTCAGCATTACTCGGTTATAAAAATATCAGGTTTTCTTTAGACATTTTATGATTAGAATGATATCCGTAAACATTATTATTTACATGCAAATTAAAAAAGAAATATACTTTTTATTTAGGTAGATCCCTATAATATCCATGTAGATAAGTATTAAGCGAAGAAGTAAAGATTGAATGCCAAATATCATTTTAAAATTCTTTACTTTTAATAGTGATATGTGTATGTTTAAAAATAATGAAAATAATGACAAGTTTCTCTTAAGCAGATTGGAAGAACTGGATTGATATCTCTATGCTGATATTGGAAATGACAAAATTATAAAATTTATTTAGGTATTTTTCTGACTTATATTATTATCTATTTGTCTGTAGATATTGAATACACAATCGTATTTCTTATGGATTACATTGACAACCGTAGGCCATCATAAACAATGAAAAAATTTCAAGTATTTTTACGTCACAAAGTTCAATAATATTACAATATATATCTTTTGACACTATGAATAATTAAATAGCCAAGCTCTCTTCAGATGTTTTATATGCATTATAGAGATATCTGTATGCGTAATTGTTGACAAAGCACCTAAAAATGTAATTGTTTTGTTTAGATATCTTAATAAGTATTATAGGAAATGTATAAGGGTTATACTTTATATCTCTGCGTGAGGATTGATAAAATAAAAGAAATATTTAAAATTTCTTTTGGTAAATTACTTATATTATGGTATTATCCCTTAAAATATTGTCAATGCCTATAAGTGCTGTCAATATGTATAAAAGCTAACTTGCATGATCATAGAGATTAGGTGTGAATACAGACCACATGCACCAATTGATAATTTAAATGCCAATTGATATGCCATTTAAAAACTAATTTCTTACAGAAAAGAGCTATAATTTTTCTACGGGAAAATTCTGCAATGTACTTTTGAAAGTATATTTTTAAGAGAAAAAAATTTTATTTCTAATCTGGAAAAAATTATATTTTTCAGGAAAATTTTTCTAATAGGAAACAGATGACTTCAATAGAATTTATCATGATTTCATTTGATAAATAATGAAACCCCATTTAAGTTCAGTTTAAAATCAACTTTTCAATACCATTTTAATTTCAAAATTTTGTGTTTCTTTTATGTAAATAAGAAAATAATTTTAAACTTGAATGATTTTGTTATTTATATTAAAAATATAAAATGTTTTGAAGTAACAATATTTTCTTCACAGTAAAAGTATATATTGAAGTTCATCAGTTTTATTAACAAATATAAGTATTTAAATAATTCTTTTGTAAAAATATTTTATTGGTTCACTATTCCACTCTGTAATAAAAATTCCCATCCATAGTTTACAATTATACAAGTAGACAAAACATTTTCGAAACATGCCAGCTTGCATTGATTATAGCATGAAATATACATTTAATTTAACTGTGTGTGTGTGATATCAAATATATATTCACTATGTCAAATATTTTACATCACATAAATACTTAGTTTGTTGTTTATGTGACGAATGAAAAAAATAATATAATATTATGTGTTTTGATTATACGATAGTTATACGATACATAACTTCTTATACATTGTATAAGATACCCAATGAAAACTTATTGTAAAGTAATCAAAATTGAACATTTTTTTACACAAGAATAAAAAGAAAATATGATATTTTTTTAGTAAAATAACCAATTTATATATCAGAAACGAATTATTTTTAAGTTTATTTTCCCAATTCAAGTTCATTATTTTCATAAATTATTCATTGTTCTGTACAAATTATAATTCTGCATTAGTCCGCATTGCCTTTATTTTAATGCAGGATGGATCAAAATAATATTTATATTGACAGTTTCTTCACACTTATAAAGTCCAGTGCTAGCGGCTGACGTCCTTGCAGCTTCCTTCATGCTGTTGATGATTTTTGGAAACCATTTGCTGCAATATATAGTAATATAAACAATAATTATTGTACCTGCTTTTACTTGCGATGAAGATGATTTATCAACTTTAATTAAAGTTGACATTACATCACCTTTGTCTTTCCTTATTATTGCTGAAATAATCTTGAAATGATGACCTACATATTAATTTGTATGAAAATTGAAAATTTTTCTGCTATTCAAGAAAAGATTTGAAGTAAGTAAATTGCAAAAAAAATTGCATTTTGAAATACATACTTACTACTTATTTTCATTATTAGAAAACAATACTTAATTTGTAAATGAGTAAAAATTTGCTTCGATAAATACATTTTAAAATCAAGATCATTAAAAAATATTCTAATAAAAATATTTCGTTTTATCAGAAGAAAATAATGAGTGACTTTTAAGTTGTTATAAAGTCTACAGTTCAGAAGCGAATTAATTGTTGTAAATGAAGGATTAAAGATCATCCTCCACGGGACTAAATCTAGTGGCATTTAGATCCTTACCGACAGTTAAAGCTCGATCCAATACCTACAAGACTGGATTTGAGTGTGCGACTTTATGGGCATGCAAATAATTACCCATCTTAAAAATCTTGCTCAGGGTAGGGAAACTGAACTATTAAACACCAAGTATTTTAACTAAAAAAATTAATTTAACTCATAAGAAATTATACTAAATGGGATTATTTAAATTGGTTGAATTTAATAAAATAGCCTAGTTCGGTGAATATTCTACAAACATATTGAATTGTTATCGGAATTGAACATGGGAAATTAGTTGCATAATTTCTGAAAGTTTTGAATTTGCACTGAACATACTATATATTTTTTTCATATTTCATTTATAACATTTAATTTTCACTTTGCTTTTAACAATAGCAGTCAATATAATTTAAGATGGCCCAATTTTATATGGTCGCTGGTTCCTTGAATTTCATTTGTAAAAACATTTTGAGATTGATATTTTAATTTAATTTTTAGCACCGAATATGGAGAATTTCCTTTTCAGAACATCAAACTAGCAATCACAACATCAAATATTTTTCTTGCATCCGTAACTTACGTATTCGATATTAATTCACATATACATTGTTTCGTTAGTAAAAATGCCCCTTTCCTTTTGTGCCTTATCCATCATAAATAACAAATAGGCATTGCAATTCAATTACATTTGTGTTGGGAATTTCATAAATATGCCATTTTTCATATCTCTGTCATTTATGTCACATTTTTCATTTCATTTTCGCCTGTATACAGGGTTTTGCAACATCGCAATCTTCCCAAATGAGATACCCAGATGAAACAATCTACGTTTACAGACACCATTGTTAAAAATAGTCATCATTCAAAATAAACGAGTTTTACCCCCTAACCTAGCACCGTCGTTGCCAGCAGATGGATAAAAAACTCCGACGGTAAGCGACAACCCTGTGATATATGACATCAGACTTCGCAGTCAGAAAGTTTCATTTTTTTTTACTTTAAAAGGAAATGACTGTCTGATTTTGCTTTTTTCCATCTGCCTGAAATGATAAAGCGAAGATAAAATATGATAGTCGAAAACTAAGCAGGTTGTTGAATAACGTCTGCATTATTTTAATCTAGTAGTTGAATTTTTCGCCAGTTTTTAAAATTATTTTATTCAGTTTGTGGTACTTGTCTATTTCGTTTTCTAGGGACTCCTGCGGATTCGAATTTTCAGGAAGAACGGAATTAGGCTTTATACGGTTTTGTTATTTATACAAAAGGGAAATAGTTTTCAAACGAACTACTTTAGAAACAAAAATACAATGATTTGAAAATTATAAAAATATATATTTGAAAATTATAAAAATATTATAATTATACTAACCCTGCACCATTCATTTAAACTAATTTATACATAGAATATTCTCCAAATTAGTTCAAAGAAACATTCTGCATTTTTAGAATATTTGCCTTATTTATGCTTAAATTTTATTTTAAGTAATTTCGAGTGAAAAATTGTGAAATGAATTCATGAAAAATCTTGTAAAGTGAATCAAAGAAACCAAGAGAAAGAATGACTCAAGGAAAACTTTATTAAACTCTTATTAATTACTTATTTAAATAATTTATAAGTAGAAATATTCCTCTTATTCATTTATATAAAGTATTTCTGTTTCTTACCTGAAATTATGAACTTAATCCGAGATCAATATATTTTTGGTATCCGAATTTTGTTATAATGAAATTATAGATCACAATATTAACAAATGAATGAATTAAATAAAAAAAAATTCATGAATCAATAAATCAGAAAACAAGGGGAAAAAAAAAAAAAAAAACGACCGACGTCAATTTTACATTAATTGTTTAAATTCATTTATGTTATTAGGAATATTACTCCTTTTCATTTATTTATTTTGTAATTTTATTGGAGATTAAAATATTATTTGTATATAAATTTCATTGTAATGGAACTTCCGATTATAGATATCGTGAAATGAAATAATAATTCTTGTATAATAAATAAGATAATAAGAAGAAAATAAACTATACATAATTTTATTAAACTTTTCATTATTAATCCTGATTTATAGGAATATTAATCCTTCTCAGAATAATTTTGTTTATTTAAAATAATTATGAATTTGTCTAAATTACATGCTTTTAATTGAAGAACAATATGATAATTATATTTAAATTTTCTTGCAATAAAATTTTTGACTATAAGGTTGTCAAATGAATCACAGACTCCGTGCTTACGAGTTTGACAATCCTAGCACAAATGCACACATTTTCTAAAAATACTATCCTCTTCCCTATAAGCTGTTACGTCATAATGACAGTTATGGTCACGTCACAATGTCGTCCAAATGAAATGATATCTCTGGCGGTGGCAGGTCAAATATTGGGATTATTCTGCTTTGTCACTGCTTCTAAATTATGAAGGCTTCCATCCGACTGCTCCACATAACTGGCAGAGCCTAATTTTGGCTAAATACAGAGCTGGTGTAACCACATACATTATACATAATACTCTATTGCTGGTGCAACCACATAATGTAATTATTTTAATTTATTTAATAGAGTCTTTAACAACGGCCCTAATCTAACAAGCATTCGTTTTTCCAACACACATACAACCTTTTTACCAACCAAAATTTTTTTTATATATTATTTGTTTAATATTGAATTGATTTTATGAATATTGTATTGAAATGCTGATCTAAAATCTCAAAGAGTCAGCAAATTTCCAGAGACATTTTGTGTTTGAAACTTTTGTATAAATGTATCATATTTTGTATAAAATTTCCCAAACTGAAATAGCAAGAGCTGTTTTTGTGGTAAAGTCACATAAAAATAAGATATAAATTTATGCTGTGTCTGATATCACATTTTATGATTTTAGACTACACCCCATATGAAGTTTACAATTTGATTCTCAATTTCGAGCTTGCTTTTAAATTTTCAATTAAAAAGTGTTTTATATCGTTATGTTTTATTCATTTTTGTTTGGTCTAAAGCGCTATGAACAATTTATTTCGTAATGTTTTATTCATTGCATTTCGGTAAAAATATATTCGAAACACTCTTTTTCTCCGCTTGGTTATTTCCCAAGATGAGATGAAATAAGTTCTTGCATTTCACTTCAATTTTCACAATTTTTTAATTCACTACAGATGTTATTATATTCTTTTCTTTATGTATTTTTCTATAGACCAATTTTTATAGTTTTTTTCAATATTATTTTGTTTTCAGAGAATTTCTTACAATTACTTCTATGTGTTCATAAACACAAAGAAGTAATTTATATTTTAATATTACATCTATTATAATCATTAACTTATTAAGTAAGTTTTAAAAATTCACACATTATTAACTTTTCTTTTATAAACCACATTCGAGAACATGAGCTCTTAATTGATATAATATTAATTGTATTCATAAAAATTTTCATACTATCATTAAAAGATTTACAAATTCCATTACTTTATCCTCATTTAAAAAAAAATTAAATGTAATAATAAATTTGATAATTTTCTAATATCTTTAAAAAAGATGATAATTATATGATTTCTCCTCATATACTCATAAATTATAATTTTTGGAAATAACTAATTATTAAAAATACATGATTTGCCTTATTTCATAATAAATATATAAAAGAATATATACTATA
>JAPDSC010054619.1:36986-53291 GCA_026290005.1 Latrodectus geometricus
TATATTACATTTATTATACAAGTATTGTTTCTTAACTTTCTTTAATATATCTACATTGTTCTTTTTTACAATCAGTTTAGAAATAGTCTGATATATGAAAGAAATAATGGAAAGGGTATTAGATCCATCAGCAATTTTTCACCACTCTATCGCATCACTTCCGTAACGACTTTTTTCTGCCCAGTTGGCGCGGTTTTCAATGCAGAAGAATTTTTGTTTGGAGGCAACATAACCAGCCAGGTTGATAAATTGAGTCGCAAAGAGACTTCATTCTATTTCTCTCTCTCTTGTGTCACCTCCATTTCAGGCGATTTACTTCACTATCAGGTAATTTATTTCGTCTTTCACTGTAAATTGGGTTCAGCACTTTTCTCTTCAAATTTTTATTCCAAGAAAATAAAAAAAAAATGTATAACAACAGACGATATTCGAAGATGGATGCAATACTTTGTTTCTGCAATCTTCTCTTATGACTTTTTTTTTCCTTGTGATAATGTACTTTTTACTTTTTCATGGCAGACATAAAAATATATGATTTGACTTTTCACAACAGCGCCATCTATTATTCTGTATGAAAACTAAAACTGATTTTGAAGAATGTAAAATATTTTTTTGAAAATTTTATCTAATCTAAATTCGCTTGTTCAAATAAAACTTGCATCAATCATTCTATAATTATTAAATGATTAAATTTATTTCTTCAGAAGTAATGAACAAAATCATAGAACTTGGGATATTTTCTCATACTTATGTAGGTTTCTAGAAATTTTTTATAATGTTATTTGAAAAAAAAATTCTGAAAATATGAAGATATCAGATTGACCTTATCAGAAAAATAAATTATAAAAATAATAAGTAATTTTATTTTTTATTCGTGATTTAAACTTTTATAATTTTAATTCTATGTTTTTGTTATTTACACTAAAGTTTTTACTTTAGTGTAAATGCATACTTCTCATTTTAAATAATATGCATATTGTGATTCATATAATCTTATTCATTCATAAATATGCATACTTCTCATTCGAATGTTTTTCTATCATGTAATTTGTTATATCTTCTTAAAAAAATTATACTTGGCAACAATACAATAAATAATGTATTGAACATTCAGTTTTAAACTAAACTATTTCAATTTATAAGTCAATAATTCAATATATTTAATGTTTTCATTTCTTTTTTACTTACAAGTCTTTAGCATTTTATGAAATGAAATAGATTTTTATCTTTAGTAAAATGTGTGGATTTGTAATTTGTGCCATTTGTAATTATTATAATTTGTTCTATTATGAGTATAATAATTTGTATCATTTCAGAAAAATAGATTAATTGCATAGAAAATATCGTTCAAAGTAAATAAAAGAGAAGTTTTTAATGTTATATTTAAAATATCTATATAAAAATATTAATTTTTTTATCAATTTCCGCTAGTGTAAAATTATTATCAAATTCTAAAGAATTAGTTAGAAGATAATTTAGAAATTTTAATTATTACTTGGACAGTTTTTAAAAATAATGATTATTTTTAATAATTAAAAAATAAATAAAATATAGAAGCTTTTCTAATGTACGTTATATTAAGATAAAAATGATTGATTTTAGTTTATTTTCTAGCTTTTTTGTAGAAAAATAAATAAATAAATTATGATTGTACGTGTATTGTAACAGTACATTTATAAGATATTCTTTCAGTTGTGAAACATTCTTTCGCTCCAATAACGATGTGTTTTTTTCCATTTGGATACTTTTCTTCCGTTTGATTAAAAGGTACAGAATCTTCCTATTAGTTGGCACTTCATTTTCCTTAAATGCTTATTCTAACTAAGAAATATATGTTTAAGAGACTTACAATAATACAGAGGAAAAATAACATTAAATTTTTACAATTGGTAGATAATGCAATTTTTTAATTTTCAAAATTTTCAAGCAAATACAAATGTTTTTTTTTTTTTTTTTTTTTTTTTTTAAATCAGAAAATATATTTAAAACAACTTTTGCGAATTGACATTTTCCCTCATATAAAGTAAAATTAAAGTTTGAGTAAGGTATGACGATGGAATACATTTCTCTATAGCTATTTTTGCGCATTGATGTTGCTCAATACAGCTTGAGGTTTTGTGATTTTAAACCACAGTCAAGTGACGAGGCCTACTATAGAGTTGGCTCTCTTTTCTCTAATGTTTCACATTATACAAATGGAGGGGCAGCAGGAACTAAAATTAATTACCGTGCTGTATCTCTTTCAGTAAAATAGTCTTCGAAAAGGGGCAGGCATCGAATTTACTAATTTCCGGACATGGAAACAAACTTTTTTTACTCCAAGTCAACACGATCCTTTCAAGTTTTGAAAGAAGTTCAGAATTTGAAGTAAGTAAGAATATATTGTAGTAACTTTTGGTAAAGAAATTGATGTAATAATACCGAGTTTGAGTGAGTATATCAAAATGTTAAAGCACGTAACGTTTATTACTATGCATTGTTTATGCTGATTGAATATTTTCTTCTCTAACAATTATGTTAATAAATTTATTTCATCATTTTATTTATGAATTATTTCAATAAATGGTTGTATCTTTATGCTTATTTAAATAATAGGTTAAAATTCATTATGGCTATATAAATTAGTTATCAAAAGGTTAAAATTATTCAAAATGATTCATAAATACTTTTGTTTTTTTTAGAATATCCAATCGCTATTTTTATAAATTTAAAATGTTTTTAGAAATTTGGACCTTAATTTCTATTTACATTATAAATTTTGCAAATCCTTCTTTTAAAAATGATTCCTAGTCAAGAGGAGAGCTCAGATTATTTTTTCGATCATTAAATTAAATAAGCTGTTCAAAAAATATTGTTTCACATAATTTTTTTATTTACACACAATATCTTGACATAGTAGGAATACTGCTCAGAAAAATTGCAAGGAGAATGTATGAAGAAAAGATATTTAATTCCACGACGTTTCTAAAACAATAGTTATTTACAGTGCCATAAGGGGATTGTTCGTTATTTTCTTTATGATTATCATTTAAAAATAGAAAACTATAGTACTTATTGTATATAATACTTCTGATATAATATGAGCACATGTATTTTAGATTATTTTAAACTAGGTGCATGTGGTGCAAAAAGTACCTATAGATTAGGTTACTTAAGAATTTGAGTCCTTTGAAAGTGCTCATAAACGGTACTAAAATTGCCTAAAACTTATATTATCCCAAAAGCATGCGCATGTAGTATTAAAGTTAAAGGCAACTTTTAATGTTAAGGTACTTTAAAAGTAATCGTATGTGGCACTTTTAGTATTTATAAATTAAGGTATCTTTAAAGTTTCTGTAGTTTCTAAAAATTATGGTACTCTATGTGTGAATAGGGCATTCTAATGATATTCGTTTGTGATAATGTATATCAAGGTATCTCACAAGATTTTGGGAATATCATCTGTATGGATTCATTTATGATACCATAGCAGTACTCATAATGGATCTAGATGAAATATTTCTATCCAAACATGGAAACTTAAGCAATTATTTTCTTCATTAATTATACATAAATTCTGTATATCATAAATGAAATATAGTTAATAGTAATTGTTCTGAATGTCTATCCATTTTGAGGACAAATTTAAGTTCCTTTGCCTACATTTTTAGAAAAATTTATAAAAACGTATAAATTGCCTTTTTGAGTTCATTTATAAATTGAAATGTTTATGTACAGTTTAATTTAGGTAAAAATCTTTAATTTTTAAGAAAAATGGTTGGGAAGAAATTTTTGAGAATGTAATGGTTTTTTGAAAAATTGATCGTTACCAATGGGATAGTTTTGCTAGCCTGAGCTGTATAATAAATGAAATCAGAACAAATTATGTTCTGAACAAGACATTGATGTTAGAAATAAGCCTCAAAGACATCGTTCATAAAATCACTTCTTCTTTCAGTTTCTTCAAAACTTACTTTAAAAAAAAAAATCACAGAAGATATGTCAAGTTTTTTCTGCAATGAAGAATATATTTTTATTGTGTAGTTTTTGAGTTTTGAAATAGTAAATGAATATAAAATTGTCAGCAAATGATAGCTTTAAAATAGAGGGAGAAGAGAAGTATAGCAATGATTGCGTTTATTTAAATGTAGAACTGAACGTGCTTCAAAGCATAAGTTTACAAGATATAGTAACTTAATATTTAGGTATGTCACTACAAAAGACAATCATCTAGATTAAGTTGAGTTTATTTCCGATTCTTATTAAGTGTCATTTCAGGATACAATTCAGATGCAGAAGAACATTCAGTGTTATCATTTTTTGATCTTTCTGTTGTTTCAAGATCATAAACACGGAGTCATGATTTCTCTAATCACCAACCCAGAGAAAATAGTGTGTGTCTTTTTGTGAAATAAGTCAAAACTGCCTTCAAAGCGTCACCCCATTTCTTCTACAGTTCTTTGTTCAAGCATTTAAGCACTTGTTGAACAGAAAGTATGTGCCTGTATAGATTCATGATGACTTTGAACAACTTGAGATGGATGTACCTTCCTGCATGTTTTTCGAAGTTGAGGCCTGAGAATTCTCCGAGTTATTCTCTTGTAACAAGTGACTATGGTTTATGACACGAGCAAGACTTATAATTAATATAACTCCGATTAATTAAGTTCTTCATCAAGGAAAACGTAGATGTACAAATACCTTTTAACACCTTTCAGTTGTTAAGCTTCCAAATGTGATGTTCAAAATATAAATAATTAATTAAAAAATAAAAAAATGAATAAGTTATATAAAATAAATTCATAAAACTCATTTTAAAATTCTCACTGTTTTCTATTAAAAGACGAAAACTTTTATAATTAGATAATCTTTTGAAATAATAAATTTTACGAAACACATTTTATAAAATTCATTAGCTTTGTACCACAAGAAAAGAGCTTTCATAATTAAAAGTTTTTTTTTTCTTATTTCAAATCAAGGTTGATAAAATAAAAAACCTAAATTTGGGTAGTAAGTAAAAAGCTGAAATGGTGCATGAAAATATTTTTGATAACAGTTGAAATAATAACTTCGGACTAGTTATTGTTTTTTTATGCTGTTTTGTATTGTTTATTTACAATGCTTTGTGTCCATTTTACTGGTGAATGTAATGTTCAAAATACCCTTAATAAAATATGAATAAAATAAAAATTTATAAACATTTTATTGAATACTTTTATCGTACAATTTGTACACACATTTGGTAATAGTATATTATAAAGGGTTTCAGTTTGTTAATAGCTGTTAATATTTATAAATTAAAATATTTCCTAAAAGACTGAAAATTAAGTACGCTAGTATAGTTATATGGTTTTTTGTTCCCCATATTTATATTTATTTTTGTTTTCATCAGGCAAAAAATATGAATGAGAAATAACATCAGGAAAAAATTAATGATTCAGTAAAATTTGTCAATATTACATTATTAAGCATATTTGAATATGAGATTTGAAATACTAAAATTAAAATCCAAGATAATTATTACATTAATTATTATAGAATACGTTTTTAATTCACTACTATATACAGAGACAATTATTTAGTTTCTTTATATTAGTATTAAATAAAGTAATGAACACAGAATTCTTGTAGAAGAAAATGCTTTTGAGAAAGGATTACTTTACATAAAAAATAAAGCAATCATTTTAACCAGAGTAATATAGTCATGCCAATTTATCCAAACTAAATGTGGTGAAAAATGATAATTTACGCCAAATTTTATGTCAAATGGATAAGATATTCAAAATTTAGTTCGGGTATTACTATAAAGCTTATTAAAATTACTATAAATTCTCTACAATAAATTATTAAAATTTTTTCCTCTTAATTTAATGTATTCTCCTTTTAATATTTAAAAGTACAATAGTAATTAATATTTAGAATTATGTATATTAACTTATATTGTGTAATTAAGATTTAATAAAATATATTTCTAAGGAAGAGATACTGTATTTAAAATATATTTTTCTAAAAAATCGCTTAAAAATTTAAATACTTTATAATTTAAATAAAAAACAATTTTCGTGTGATAAAAGTTAGAGGATTAAAACAGAGCAGAAACGAAGTTGGAAGAGAATTTGCGAAAACGTAAACCTCGTAAATCTTTTATATCTTCTACATTCATGGAAATCATAAATATTGGTCAGTCATCGCATTGTTATCGTAACTCATAATTTTTGAAATATTGTTGGCAACTCTTGAGTATTTCGGGAATTCCATTGCTTATATCTCAGACGATATATGACTTTGTTTGCGAAGGCGATTGCCTGCTTTTGTTCTTATCCTATTTTTTGTGCCGCAGATGCTATTGCTAACGTTTTTTCCCAAAGGGCAAAAAAGGGAAACCGATATATATTTTATTTCGTTGCATTGTTTTTCCCGGCAGTGATAGTTTCATTTACGGAGCTTGTTCTACGGGGAAAGAACCGCACCATTTCATCGCCATTTCTAAAATTCTTTTCGTTGCCATTCGAATGTGACTAATTCCAATAATTGCAACGGTCGAATTCGTTAATGATGTTACACAAACTCCTCCTCCCGAACAATTGTTTCCTAGTAATGGAATTCTTACGCGAGTTTAATGGTTGTCTGCAACCATATTTAAAATGTGCGCATTTTTATCGACGATTCCCTCTTTTTGGCGGACAAAAGAAGGGCGATTTTGCTATTTTCCTTTTGTTCAAAAAATTAAATTCTCTTCTGCCATATTGTTTTTCGAAGCTATGTCCGTTTACAAAATGGGCAGAGGGGGGGGGGAGGGTGAGGAAGAATATACTAAAGGAGAAATGCAATTTTGCCTGCAACTGTGCTTAGGGTTTGAATGAATAGTTTGTTTTGCTTCAAATGCGTTTTTCGGATTCCTTTGTCTTACATTCGCAGTTTCATGAAATGCATTATTTGTCAGAATATAAAGATAAGGAAGACATTTTTAACAAAGGAAAAGTTTAAAATTCGTTAATGAGTGAAATTCAATATCTTCAGTGTCATCATTATTCTTTTCAGTGAATTAAAAGGATTTATTTTCCTTTCCTATTAACAAACTCCGAACAAGAATAAAGAGTTTGAACAATGCAATTTTTTTACTGAGTACTATATATAAATGATAGTTTAGGGCTTATAATGCTCCGAATATTTTATTGGTTAAATTATGTGCAAAGTTTCATATTTAAATTAAACCAGCTGTGGAGCAATTTAATGAGTTAGGCTTCTTTATGTTTATGTGTTTTAGTATATATTGTATGTTTTTAACCATGATCTGTAACTGTTCATTTTCAACCATAGCCAAGCTATGAAGTCGACACCTGATCTTCAGCTCTCCTGTCATCTCCTCTCAACTAAATACCAGTGGAGAAACATGTGACTCTACAATAGATTTTGCCATACAGATTCTCACAATACGATGGTCTACTAATGAGTCAAATGTCGATTTCGATATTTTTCGGTAACTTGAGTAATTTATTTCCTAGACTACTACTACTACCTAGAGTAATTTCAAATTATTTTGTGGATGGGATAGAAAAATTTGCTATTTATTTGTTTTGTTTGTTTATTTCGTTTTCGAATTTTTTAAGAAAAATTGCGTGTGTGTTAATATATAAGTATTCTTAAAGTCAATAGTTAAGTAAAAAGCCAAACTTTCAAATAAATGCTTAAGGTTTAATTCACATGTTCATAGATTCAAATACAACCTTGTGAACGGATATTTAATTTTTTCGGAATCCATTTATTGCTATGTGTCCTAGTAAATTTAACCCTATTGTGCAAAAAGCGACTATAACTAAATCAAAATGAAATCATTAAAATGGAGAAATAAATTATTTTGTCGAAATGAGAGAAGTAAAATAACACCACCCTGTTTAAAATATGCTAAGCGAGTGTAGACAAAATCTACCTCAATGCTTATGGACCTATCTAAAATCATATACAATGGAGATTGTACACATTTCAGTTCATTTTTTCACATTATATTTTTGCATTCATCTCTTTATTTGATTCTTGGTTTTAATAGCTATCAACATCAGACAATTTTCCATAAGTGAACTTTAATAATTTAAAATGACGTGTAAATTCGTAAATTATTCGATTAATGCCGTGTTTAAATGAAGCAAGAAAATCCCAAAATGAATATCGTACATTAAAAAACTGTTATTGCATTTCAAGATAATTGCTTATTGTCTTTCGCCTGCCCATTGGTATGTTTTCATGTAGGAAAAACTAGCTTTAAATGAATGGAATAAGTTAATTTGATGTTTTGACATTCAACTTCCTATAGTGTATCTTTTAAAAAGAAGAAATATTGTAAGTAACTGAAGTCGAGATAGTTTTCTATATGATTTTGAAATTCAGCAATGGAATTGCTGCTGAGATTTTCGAAAGTGTTATATATTTGCAAAATCTTTTTCGTATAGGACTAAAAAGTGTCATTTTTATAAAAATTTTTTTTTTCATTTTTAACTGATTTTTATTTTTCCCGTATTTTAAACTAAAAATTATATACAGAAATAAATACATCATTCAGTAGGTCCGAAATTTTGTCTAAGATCGGCGTCACTGCACTGATTGAAATAAAATCTGTATCTTGGATTTTGGCTATCGTAAACAATGTTTCATTTCAAAATTTTGGTTACAACACTAGTAATTATCGTAATGTACGACGATTTGAGCTCATTGTAAAGTTGCTTTTACTACGATATAAATAAATTAAATCATCTTGGAATTTTTTTCGGTTCAATAATGAGGCATATAGATTTTTTTGACCTTTAGATATTGTCACATACTCACACAACACAAGTCGTACATTAAACGTTCACTGGAAGTTATTTGGATGATCCAACATGGTCCAGTAGACATCAACTGACCGTCCAGAAGACGTCCACTGGATGTCTATTAGATGTCCATTGATAGCCATTGGTGGATGTGTAATGGGTATGACTTCACATTACATTAGTAGTTACCTCATGATTCTAACATGGTAGCAATAGGTATGAACTTCCAATCCCTTACAAGTATTTTTTTATGAATAATTCTTATATTAAATAAAGCTCTTTAGGTTTTTAAAATTTGATAAAGCTTTTTGACACGATACTTTTTTCAGATATCAACAACTATTCCTCAGAATTCCTCTTTTAACAGTCAATTTGGTATTTTGTAGTATAAACTCGTAAATTATTACTCTGAAATTATGTGTATCTTCTAAAATACCAGTAAAGTATGTACCAGATAAATTTATTTGTCTCTGTATTGTCTGTCTATATTGTACCAGTTTCTAATCCAGAAGCACAAATATGCAGAGTAATGAAGTTATATTAAAAATTTTAGGATTCTGAGCCGTTTACATGTTTTAAGGCAGTATTAATAAAAAAAAGGGTGAAAATTTTTCCTCTTTCTTTAAACTTCAGATAGGTTCATGATCATTGTCTCTAGAAATCTTAATCACTAAGATAGTGTTTGCTTCTGCATCACTTTACGATCATTTTGCGCACATGAGAATTAAATTAATCAAGAAATGTAGTTTAAAAAGAGTTCTATACCAGTACAAACATTCATGCCATAGATAGATGTCAAAATTATGAGCTCTTAAATCAAAGACCACTGTACTAACCATCCTCTGCCAGTTTGTCCTTAGCCACCAAGAGGCAACTGCAAAAGAGAGAAAATTAACAGGGATTAATTAACTTATTGGATACTCAAAAGGTAAATACAGTTTAGAAAATTAATATGTTTAAGTTGCAACTATTACTTGCATACAAAATAGAGATTCAGTTTAAAAATGTCAGTTACTCAGTGACTTATTATGAACTGTTTTTCAACAATGTACCATAATGAATTAGGAAAAATATCGTGCATAATTCAATGGATTCGCTGTGATCAGTCATGCTCTTCATGCGAAAACTTGGTTTATTATTCTGGAATACATGGAAAAATTTTAAAATTAAAAATTCCAAATTGATCTAATGAAATACCAATTAGTTAAATAGTATTTTAAGATTTAGTAGTATTTAGATGGAATGTTGTTATGCAACAAGTAGTAAGCATAAAAACTCTTCAGAACTCATTGCGTACTGCTTCGCTTATTCATTTGGAACTCTAAACCCCTAAAAAAAGAAATCAAATCACTTGGCTAGTCTTGCCTTTACACCACTGGTGTGATAGTTATAATCCGAGAATCAGTTCAACTCTTGCTTCCTATGGTATGTATCAGACAATTATTACTCGCTTTCTTAATGGGCACATTCATTCTATGACTTTTCTGAGGACTCTAAACACTACGAAATCTGCTGCAAGTGAACAGGCTTCTCCTGTCTATATTTTATCATGGCTTATCCAAACTGGATTTTATTGATAACTCATTAGTGGTTTGGACATTTCTAGGGGGATCAAATTCATGAACTTGATATAACTCCGCTATATTTGGGGAGGGGATGTTCATCATCCTTCTTAAAAATACACTGATACTATTTTGTTGATTAAAGTTGATACTATAATTAATTTCAGAAAGATGAACACTTAACAACAGTTTTTATATTTGTATCGTGTGATACAGAATATTTTTGCTGATGATATACGGAATATTTCTACTAAAGATTTTATACATGACCAATGTTTTATAAAAATCATGACGATGCTTCACCATTCATCTTGTACCTTGAATAATCCCTTTTTAATATTTCAAAGCATATATTATGTAAAGTATCTTCTATATGTACAAATTTGCTTTCTCTAGTAAAAAGATATTTTGAAGCAAATATTTTGAATTTTTCAATACAAAAAAAAAAATGTATTTTAAATTTATTTTCCTTAGCTTGACTAGGATTTCAAATGTTATATTGACCTTGCACGTTAAAATACTTATTTGGTAGATATATTTACTTTTTTAATTTCATTACACCCTTTTTTGTGCAGTTTTAAAATTTGAAGCAAGTGAAATATTTTTTGAAATGAATATCTCTTTGAACGTCATCAAATGTTTAAAAAATCAAAAAGAAACATAAAATTAACAAAATTGTTGCCAAGACTTCATTGACAATTCTGGTACTGTATCAGAAAAATAGTTCAATTTTTAAAATATTTTATTTTATTTTAAGTAGAATATTTAAATGCTATTTTCCGAATTATTACCACTCATTAAGTCACAGCGATGAAGCATGTTTCTGGGAATCCATTACTTTTATAATGGATTTATGTGTTTATTATAACAGAGATGATAATTATTATTATATTCAATAACATATTATGCATATATATTTACATATAGAATTTAAAAATAAACATTTGAGAAAATAATATACAATTTTGAATATTTTCTTAATTTTATGTTTTGCCTAATTAAAAAAATTAGGCAAAACATAAAATTGGCAAAGCTTTTATCGTGATTTCTTTGAAAAATTTTGATGTAACATAAAAGCTGCTTCGAAATTATAGTTTTCATCAGTGTTATCTTAATTAGATCTCATTTTATATTATATAAACCATAATTATACATTAAATTAGATCAGTAAATAGTATTTCTATGAATTTTTACTGTATAAGGGAATTAATAATTATAGTAGATAATTATTATTGTGAAGATCTCTCTACTGGATATGATCTAATGTATGCATATTTAATGTAAAATTTATAAATACAAATGAAATTTATACATTATTTGTAAATAAATATGTGACAAAATGGATTGCCTTTTTGTAAATTTTCATTCGTTTTTTGTTGGCTATTTTTTCATTCATTTAGATTAAATTAAAAATTTAGATAAATTAGTTTTCAAAACTAATTAGATAGCAAAATTTCCAAAACTTTCACCATGATTTTAGTTGTGAATTTCAGTTCTATAAGAAACTGATATCATTCATTTTATTGATAAAATACTATTGATCAGTTGTTAATCCAGCCATCATTTACTTCGAAATATATACAAATTGGCTACAAAATTATAGTTTCATGCAATATTTTCTTAAATTGAATCCAATAACTTCAATTTTTTATTTATTAACTTATTAATTCTCAATTATATTGTTTATTGTAGTAAACAAGTTACCCAAATCTACAGGTTACTGTAGGTAAAAATGTGTCTTTTGTATAAGTTTCGATATGTGCATAAATTATCTAGGATTCTGTGACATATTCGGACATGCAAGCAAAAGGCGCACCTGCCTTTTGCGTGCATGTGTGTTGTAGGATTGGTATTTGTTAGTTTTTTTGTATTTCGTCTCTTGGGACACACAAATACGATTCACCATCAATGAAAATTCCTCCCTGACGGCAACTTAAGGGGTGGATAATAAAATGCTTGACTATAGCCTATGGCGTTAAATTGTCCACTATGTAATGTCAAAGTTGTTCAGCAATGGCTTGTACACTACATAAGAGACAATGGAGTGTACATTTTCTTTTAATTAATCAAAATTATAAGAAGTGTCATTGTAATTGACACGTTATTCCATTATGCGTGAAACTTCTCGATTAATTGAAAGTAGAATATTTAAAATAAACTGATATCGTTCATTTTATTGATAAAATACTATTGATCAGTTGTTAATCCAGCCATCATTTACTTCGAAATATATACAAATAGGCTACGAAATATATGCTAAAATTATTTGCTAAAAAACTCTACATATTTGTTTATTTAGCTTACTTTAGACGAAACTTATTAAGAGAGTCTGGTGATCTATTCTCAAGACATCTCTTAAAGTGTTTCTGGATAGTGAATAAGCAGTGAAAAGAAAAATTTAAAAGAAAAACCCACACAAAAAGAAACACATAAAAGAAAATTGAAGCAAAATCTGATATTATATTAAATACAAATCTTGTAATTAGAGTTAAAATAACAATGCATATATTAATCTTGACATATTAAAATGCAATTTCATTGAATTGGTTACATATTTTAAATGATCTATTCATTTATTAATATGTGTACTTATCATCATGGATACATTTTGGACAGTTTAATGGAAATTAATTTTAAATGACGCATATATTTATTCAAAACATATTTAGCAAACTTAATGAAAAATGGATTAACTTCTAAGCAGTTTCCAAAATGTATTGAAGTTAATTACTGAACCAAATTTAATCTTTGCTTCCAGAAAATCTTCATTAGAGCTGATTAAATCTAGTTTAACTACAACGTAATCCAACACTAAATGTTCATTAAGAACTGAACTTAATTATCAGGCTGTTAAAACAAACTTCAAAAGCTTTAAAGCTTTTAGCAGTAAATAATCTTTATGTTATTAATATCACTAAGTCACGATTATTTTTAACTTATGCTTTTAGGTAAATCATTTAAAGCTCGAATTTACGATTAAATGAATATACTTACAAAAGTTATAGAAAAGTAATTGAAGTACAATTTTAATGATGCTATTCTATGAATATTTTGGTGTAAGGTTAAAAATTGCACTAAAATCGAAGTTTGTAGTAATATAGTCAGAATAACATAATATTTAATCCTCTGTTAATTATATATATATATATATATATATATATATATATATATAAAGCAGTAACAACAATATAAAGTATTAAGTACAGCAAGTGAAACTCCATGGAATCAATAAAATAAAATTCCATCAAATATATATTGGCAATTTAGCTAGTACCTCAAAAGTAGTTACAGAAAGAAATGCCAATAAAGGTAAAATAAGATAGAGCATGAAGACTAATAAAGCAAGTAAGACAAAATTTGAAAAATCACTATCAATAAGATAAAACTATACAATATAAAAAATAGTAAAAAGGCATGAGGATCACGTCTTCGTCAGGAGGAAGATGATTAGTCATGCAAATTAAACAATCTTTTCTGAGAAGCTCGAAAGAAGTTTGAAAATCTTCATGCAATTCCATCGAAGAATGTTTTTATTAAATGTAACAGATTATCATTGATGTACTGTTTACTTTAATTTTTGATATAAATATTTTTATGCACCTTTCCTTTATACTACAACTTCAAATAACGATAATGATTTCCAATATTCTCAATAATAAAGGTAATGAAGAGCCAAAATTCTAATTGTTGAAGAATAAAACAAGTCTATAATATTCCGCCAACAGAAAAAATATGCACTAAACTTAAAATTAAGATCTCTCTTAAGTAATTTTCCTACAATTCAGTTATGTTTTTGGCCACTAGAGGGTAAGAACAGACTTTGGCAATTAGGAACACACAACAATAGAAGTAAATCACCAAGTAAACAAACAAGATACGATGTTTTCCTTCGACACTTTCTGTATTAGTTGCGCATCTTTTAAGCTTCTCATTGGTTGGTGGGTAATTTAAATAAATATACAGGGAAGACTCTTAAAATTGTACATTTAACGGTTAAACAAAATCTTATAAATGCACATTTTTAAATTATTTCACATGAGATAAAGAATAATGCATGATTATAATGAAATATTCCATTTATCTTTCAGCTTTGAATATTTTAAACACACATAGGTGAAACTGGCATTGGAATCCCTCATGCTATTATAAACTGGATTATATATGCATATATTTTCTTTCAAATTATTTTTTCATTATTTTGTTTTGATTTTTTTAATTGCAATGTTTAAAAATTAGTTAATTACATGCTGTATTTGTTAAACTAAATTTATATAGAAAACTTTAACAAAAGAGAAATACATATTTTTGGAAGCTCATCAGTCAATGTGGGCAACTTGGACAAGTGCTTAGTTTGCCATGTGAAAATCAAAGACTACATTTATGAACCGTTCGTAACACGTCTTACATCCAGTTATATGATCAAGATAATTCAACAAATTTTGTTGATTTGACATCATTAGCGTTTCACAATTGAAATCCATACACGTTTTACCTTTTTCTATTGGTTCAGCTGCACCTATGCTCAATTTTTTTCTCGGATTTGGATATTGCTGTGTTTTGGAATCTCTCTGAATTGTAGATCCTGGTATATTTATTTATCCTCTATAAAAGTGTTCGTTGAGAGACAAATAGTAAATAAAATTCGAAAAGCAAAACGGAATGGTTTGTTAAATGGTTGAACGTTTCTGACTTATAAAGTGGAAACTTGAAAACATCCCATAAATATAAACTCTAACTATTGATATAAGAAGATCTTGTTGACTATGTATAAATAATCTTCAGTAATACATTCATTATTTTGCTTGACATCTCCGATTCTCCAGCAGGCTTCTCAAAGCCTTATTCTACTGTTGAAAGTTATCCTCCAGCTTCTGATCCTCAAGATATGTGGACTCCTTCGATTATTATCCTTTATTACGAGTCTAATTTAACGGAGTAGATGTAACATGATATGTATATCATGCTAAAATAACAATTCTTATCACAGTAATGCATTTTTATGTATCATCACACTAATTACATAATATGTCAGTTTTGAGAAACTTTATTTTTAAAAGTAGGCTGAGTACCAGATGCGAAAAATCTTTACAGTTTTGACTAGGAGGCCAAAAATATGATGTCTAAGTTAGAAAAAGAACATTGTGGTTGGAATATCTAATTTCTTTTAATATTCTGTAAGGTTTAATATCCATCCTTTGGATAAGGCTTATGATAGAAAAGAATGTACCAGTTTATATGTGACTTCCTGACTTTGTCATGATTAGAAAATATTGTTTGTTCTGTTTAACAGCTGCCGCTGACAGAAAAAAACAAACAAAAACGTGTAGCAATAACAGAAATTTAAATAGGTCATTGTCAGAAACATGATCACCGAACACCATTGTTATATTCTTTCCATGAATTATATATTATGGGTATTATTGGTGGTTCTTGAAATTATTATTATTTAATGTTTTAATATCTGTCATAATTCTAGAATTTTTATTTACATGTTTTATAACTTTATATGCATATTCAACAATATGTTCATCATAAATGAGTTTGCGTCTTGTTTGATAATAAATCTCAATTTTTATATTATTTTTAAAAATTGTATTCAAAAATTGAAAAAAAAGATAAAAATTTATATGGAAACACTTTGTTAAATATATCATTGTAATTTTTTCAAATTGTGTTTAATTAAATTAGGAAAAATGCTTCTCATTTTGTTTCATGGAACAAATTATATTTTTCATTTTTATTTTCAATTTAAGTAGAACAATATTTAAATTGTGAATAAATTATTTACCAAAATTTAAATTTGCAATCTTCAAAGAAGCATAAAATATTTTTTTTATAAATATTTTTTGGTTTTTGCTTATTATGTAAAACTTTGCTTATTTGCAATCTAGATTTTATCATATAAGAAACTACTTATTGAAATATAAAAATAATATAACTTTCTATAGGCACTGCTTCAT
>JAPDSC010054623.1:0-12701 GCA_026290005.1 Latrodectus geometricus
ACAAATAAATACTATTTCTGAATTTTTATAAGATTTTTCAAATTTTACGAATGTACAAGTGATACTGTTTAATAGTATGATAACAATTTTTGGTGCAGTATTAGGTTCATTTGGAAACCCCATATCTTAAATCGAAAACTACTCATTTTTTATTCACCAATGAGCAAACTTTACTAATTTCTCATGGATAATGATTTACTGCGTTAACAAATAATTTTGAAATTCATTATCGTGTCATTTTTGTACTTTTGTTACATTTGTTGTTCATTCTTGTTGACCACATTTTTATTTAAAAATGTAAGCTAAGATAAGCAAAAGTTTCTTAATCCATGGATTGGTAAATTTCATAGATTGGTAAACATTTTTTCTTGAATTCAGCTGTAAATCTTAAATCCCCTAAGAAATTGTATCGTTACAATTGACGCAATAATTCTGTTGTGTATAAAAAATATTATAAACATAATTTAATTCTGAATATAACATTGTCGGATCTAAACCTCCCTACTATTCTCTCCTTTTTTATGAATAGAAAAAAAATCAGCATTACCCTTTCATTTTTTTATGCTCTTATCTAGATTTATCAGCGCTTTGTTTCGACCTCACAGTTCAACAATTTTTGCGACTTTGTCATAAGTGCGCCTTATCTAGTTAAGGTGGGTGTGATTTTTTCAATTACGTTTCTCATCTCAACAAAAATTTGTTTGCAAAATACTTAGTAAGTCTTGCTGGTAAATCTTTTGATGAATTCTTCTTGCTGGTAAGTCTTTCTGAGTCTTCCGTCTTGCTGGTAAATCTTTTGATGAGTTCTTCTTGTTGGTAAGTCTTGCTGAGTCTTCAGTCTTCCTGGTAAATCTTTTGATGAGTTCATTGTAAGAGGTGATAAGAAGTAAACGTATTGTGCTTAAAATCAACATGGAGGAAAATGAAATCGTATTGAAGAGCGAAATAGTATCTCACATCCATGAATTTAAATGGAAAATAACAAATGCATCACATTGCTTCAAAAACGTGTATGGTGATACGTTTTCATGCGAATCTGAGCGAAAGATTAAATTACGCAGTGTAATCCAAGTTATAAAACGTAAGAATCGTAATTTTAAACTTTCTGTAGGATTTCAACGAGTGGATAAGTGGAATAACTGCATTACTGTACTTCCTACTCTAAGTATGTGTGATCACAAAGAAAAAGTGTTTACCCAGAGAAGTTCCATGTTCCTGATGGAAAGCAAGGATAAAATGATTCGTTGGTGCATGTCTGGCATATTTCAAAAGTTGGAAATACTTTCTGAAAAACGCCAAGAAAGGGATTCGCTAATCTGGTCTAGAAACGTAATCGCTGCTTGCCTCCCTAATGATATACTGATTGTCAAAGGGAATATCAAGATCTTCGGTTGTTGTATGAAGTCTAAATCAAAACTCACTGCAAAGGTCAATGAGGAAACAGAAGAACAAATGGCAAAAGTATCTGCCCAACGCACCATAGGAGATTTAAAACTGGCTTACGACTCTAAACTTTTCTGTGATGTTGCTCTCAAAGTAAATAGTATTAAAATGTCTGCTCATAAGTTCGTCCTTCGTGCCCGTTGTCCACATTTGCATAGCATGATAGTAAATGAGGAGAATGAAGAAGTTATTAAAATTGATGACATTACTGTATTCGTTCTGGATTATTTTCTTAAGTTTCTTTACACAGGGTCTGTGGACACTAAGCGGTGGGATATAATTCGAGATTTGTATATTATCGCAGACAAATATAAAATGCCTTCTCTGAAAAAAACTTGTTCCTCAATTATACCATCTTTAATTAATGATTCTAATGCATGGGATGTCTTGATTCTTTCCAACAACCCCATGGATAAGGAACTAAACAGATTCGTAATGAATTTTATCAGCAATCATTTTGACAATGTAGAAATCAGTGGAAGATTTTCTGAAATATCAAAAAATCATCCTGCATTAGCCGCTAAAGTTCTAAACTTTAAAAAATCAAATTGCACCGTCTGAAATGTATTTTATATTTCAATTATTTTTCCTTTTTAATTGAGATTGCTTTTACTTTAAGAAAAAAATTAGATGGTTAAATTTAGTAATATATTTTATGTGCTTATTATCATATAAATTGTATCTTCGCTACATTATAGATTTTGATTTTTTATGCAATTAGTGAAAATATTTATTTTGTTATAATTAACTTTATTTATCTCTAATTTTATAAACTTTGTTTATCTTTATATTATATCCGTTTACGTTAGAAATAAATATAATAATTTTTCTTATTTAAAATTATTGCTTATTTATTGTTTGTCATCTATAGATTTATTTTTATTTCCTCAAATTCAAATATTTTTGCCTGATATGTATTAAGAATTTTATAGAATAGATAAGCTTTTATTAATGCAAATCTATTTAAGTCATCATATATAAAAACATTTTAAGCATGTTAAAAATAGATTTACATGAAGATTAATTATACATTTAAAATCTCATGAATTTTACTGAATAAAACAATGCTGCAAGTTTTCTGAAGCTAAAATTTACAATAAGGATATAAAAGTTATATGATTTCATAATAATAAATTTATTTTATGAAAAAACAGGTTCAATTATGAGTGTTGCAGATAGGTTTTAACTTATGTGACAGATAAATAATATTCTCGGTGATATACTTCAATCTATATATACATATATATATATATAATGTATTAATCAAACTGTTTTTGCATTCTATAATACGAAAATTTACCTCAGACCGATAATAACTTACGCAGCACCGATTTGGGGTGGAGCATGTATGACGAACTTATCCATCATCGAACGCAAGCAGAATAAACTACTCAGGCTTATTTCAAAATCCGAGCCCTACTTCAGGAATCAATTCATTCATAAGAACTTAGGGATGATCACTCTAATAAATTACATCAAGCATTTCTCATTCAGGTTTTACAATAAACTCTATAACATAAATAATTCTGAAATTCAAAAAATTGATAACTATAATCCATATGAATTAGTGCATTTTCACAGACCCAGAGCCGTCCTCAGGATCAACCCCACAACTGAATAATTATCTCTTTCCCCAAACCCTAATTTCACAGCGATAGCCCCCCTCCCTCCCGTTTGTTTACAAACATTTGTTTGCTTATATCCTGGATTGGGTGGGGCTCTCGTCTGCGGCGCCGATTGTTAGAGCCGCTAAAATTTTTTCTTAACTGCAACGGGCTTTCTGACAAGAATTCAGGTTAATTACTTTATTCGCAATAAATTTTGGACTGCTCTTCCATTTCCTTTGATTTTGTTGATTTTGTATATACTTTATCTTTTATTTTGTATATATCTCAGTGTCTTAATTTCTGGTAACTACCTCCTGTCATGCGCCATGCAAGTCACCATGCAAGCACTCAATCTGGGAGTACTTATTCTTTTATTCATCGTTGTAACCATGCATAGATCTTTAAGTGTAATTTTAGGTTTTACCCTTGTTATTTAAAGAGGTAAACGGCTCCCGCTGGACACCTCGTCACCACATCTTCGACCAACGAAAAAAATATAATACGAAATTTAACAAAGGAAAACATTATTTAAAATTCTAATTAATTAAAATACATTGATGAGGAGGTGACATGTTATTGATACATTGTAATTAAACTCACTATTTTTCTCTATAATGGTTTCATAATTTAGTATTTCAGATTGTTTGTGGATCAATAATTTCTACATCAACGAAATCTTTTTCTCTTTTAAATTTATTGGCAATAATTGATCTGTTAACTGATATAACTGACTTTTTATCATAGAAATTAAAATGTAATTGATTTTTATGCTTACATTTAACTCCATTTATTAATAAATGCACTTAAAAATATCAATATAAAATTCCTTAAATACTAAAAATTTAATATCTTCGCGCGCGCGTAGCTAAATATTTCTAAAAATTTATTAAATATAAAAATTCTAAAAATTTTAAATGTATTAAAAATTAATATTCATTAACGGAAATTTCATATTGTAAAAACATTAAAATCTTCTTAAAAATTTCCTAAATATTATAAAATTTAACTAAATTTTATATTCCAACTCAATCAAAAAGAATCTGTTTTTTTTTTTTATTTTATAAAACTCAAGTTTCTATTTTTCATAAAGTTATTATTTCATTAATGCACGCTTTTAAAAAATAAATCTGAATATACATTTGGGCAGATTATTTGTCACATAAATTTGTGTTTCAATTTTTTTACAAAACATGTATTATAGAAAAATTCAATAATTTTGAAGCATTTGATAAGTTGAAATTATTTTTAACGTCATATCCAAAGTATATATCAAAAATTGAATTTTTAAAGTTATACATTAAATAAAAGTTATGCTTTTAAAGGTTAATGAATACAGAGAGAGTATTCGTATAAAAGAATTACTTAGAGCGAGATGATTCATTATTTTTTTGACTGTGACTCACGATGTATTTTATAACTTTTGATATATCCCAAAGATAATCGATAGTTGATTTATACTGCTTGAACTAAATGTTGTTTATTTTATTTATTTATTAATTTTTTTGTCGTTTGCCAGCCAGGCTGCCAGTATGCCACTTTTCCAACTTTACTGCTTTATTTTTCCAACTGAAGAGTGAATTGACAGTGCACACATTCTATAGTACACACATTCTATAGGTTCCCAGTTATAGGGTGGGCCTACCATTTATACAAGGTATATTATATTAGGCGTATTCATAAGCCATTTATATAAGGAAAGGACAAAGACAAGAGAGAGAGAAAGTACATCCATGAGCGAACGGGATTCGAACCAGGTTGGTTGGTTGGATTTTTTGGCACAAGGTCCAAAAGAGGACATGCTGCGCCAAGACTAAAGTTTTTATTTTGCTTTTATTTTTTATTTACTTATTTATTTTTTTTAAAACCCAAACAACATTGAAATCCATTAAAGAAGCAAAAATATTTGTATATAATATTATTAAAATTTAACTGTCTATATATATTTACAATAATAAAATGTAAAACATAAATTAGATAAAATTTAAAAAACCTATCGTCCTTAAAAAGGCAAATAAATTTGCCATGGTTGTTAAAATCATGACATGAAATTAAAATATGATAAACTGTATATGGTTCATCACATGTTTCACACCATGGATTTAGTTCATTTAGAAGCAAATGTCCGTGTGTGAAACACGTGTGTCCGATACGAAGGCGAGTTAGACGAACATCCGCACTTCGTAACGGTATAAGTGGTGAAGGAATGAGGTATGAGAAAATGGCATGCAATTTGTTTGTGACCTGCATACCCCATGACTCCTGCCAGAGGGAATTTACAAATCTTTTTACAACCCTTCTCACGTCGAAAAGAGGGACAAATGAATGAAGTATAGACAATGCAGCTTTAACAGCTGCATCTGCCTTTTCGTTTCCCTCTAGATTCGAACCCAGGAGCTCCCCATCCGAAGTCAGGCGGTGAACTAAATGATTGATTACGAAATTTTAATTATAACATATCGTATGATTCATGCATTTATATGAATATTTAATTAATATTCTTATAAGTACTTATTATATTTAATTCTCATGTTGTATTAAATAATACTAAACATTTATTCGCAATACTAATTATTTCCCTCATCAATAAAATATTTTGACAAATTCCTTCAATAGGAATACCACAAATGCAGTTATTCCCATCTAACATTAACGTCAGTCTCTTAACTGAACTTTTTTTCAAAATTTTTCTTAAAATATATGATATCAAGACGGTTCTTCATTTTCTCTAAGATTCATGAAGATTTATTAAGATTTGTATGCTTAAAAATGTTAAATAAATTAAAATGTCCTAATTATTTTGATAAGATAACAAATATGAACCGATATAACAAGTTTAATGGCAAATTTATTTGATTACCTGTTTTGATGTGTTTAACCAAACTCTTCCCCTTAAAAATAAAATAAAATTTCATTAAAATTATGCTAAAAATAAATAAATTTATGTATATTTTGTGTTTTTGTTCTTTAAAAAGCTGATTTCTTTCTACCTTGTATACATTAATATAAATAAGACAATTTTTTAAAAAGTCATTGATAGAATTATCATTGCCACCTATAATAAACTACACAAAAACCAAAAATGCATATAATTTTCATATAAATATGTTTAAATTAATTTGGCAACAAAAGCATTATGTAATATCAATGTTGTAGGCAGGCACAAATTATGTCAAACCGAATGAATCTTTCAAATTTCTTTATTATTACCAATTGAGAACCATATCTGAATACATTATGTAAAGATACATATAGAATTTTTTTACAAGAAAAAATATATCATTTACAATATCAGAAATATATTTTTAAAGTACCCAGTTTTAAATCGTGTCAAAAATAAGACTCTAAATGAAACAGTAAAAATGTTCAAATGTTGGTTATATATATATATATATATATATATATATATATATATATATATATATATAATTAGGTATTCCTTTATTGTTTATCGGATGATGAGTAGCTTAGGTGGGGAAGGAAGGAGTACTTAATGAATATTTACAGATTTATTTACAATTAGGATTATTTACAGACATTTTTTAGCTAGCTCTTTCATAGCGAGCTCCTTCACACACAATCTCTCTTTTTCAATTACATATACCTATCTCTTCATATGGCATATTAACTACTGCCATCTAGTGGCCACTCATTACTTTTTTAAATATTACTACAGCTTAATGTTAACAATATATATATATATATATATATATATATATATATATATATATATATTCTTTGACCATAATTGATTAAAAACAAATGTCACTTTGATGTTATATAGTATATCTAGAGGAATAACTAAAAACGATTTTTAAATAATGTAAGAATTCTACCTACATATTAATTGATAAAATAATGAACTTTCTTTTAAAAAAAAAATTAAAGAAAAAATTCACATTTTTGCTTTTGATTTCAGTGCAAAATTTTTGTTATTGAAATAAAGTTAAATAGTTCTTTTATTTATATTTATATTTAAAAAAATTTAGAATTTACATTTAGATCATCCTTACCATTCCTGACTAACGAGCGCGCTAACTTTCCTTTCTATCCAATATATTGTTTTCATACATTTGTTTCAAGAACACTCTTCTGCGAAATGTTTATTTAAAACTCGACTTGCATCATTTTTTCTTTAGAGAACGCTCACTCTCTGATAAAATAAGGGACTCATAACGAAACGAAACCTACAATTATCTATCGATATGATAATTCATTCTACGGGATATATTAATGCTGTATCTCTATTAAGTGACACTATTTGCATTGATTTCATTCTAACAATAGCATTAATTCAAAATAATTCTTTTCTTTTCTTTATTATCTGTGCTGGAAAGCAACTTAAAACTGCAGATTAGAGTCCCAGAATTTACCACAGAATTCAAGTCCTTCCTTTCACGTACATTGATGTTTATTTCAACGGGTGAAGGTCAACTAATAGAGATAAATATTGGCAGTTTAGTTTTGCTACAGCGGCATATCTTTTAACGTTTGTTTTCGTATATTGTGTTTCCACAATCTATCCCCAAAATTATTTTCCTGACACTTATAACATTCTACATTTTTGTAATTTCGACTTCGGTTTTGCTTCTTCGCGACTTTTAGAGAGATACTATATATTTAAATGTGTTTACCTTATTGATTTTATTATATAAGACTTGGGTTTTGATAGTTAAACAATATATCAGAAATAGATTTTAAAATTTTAACGCGAAGGCATGTCTCATTTTTTTCCATTTATTCTGCTTTGCACCAATCTTGTCGTTGTTTTATATTTAGGTGTTGTATATTTAGTTTAAAAATAAAATGAATGGTATATTTTAAGACTGACTATTAATTCTTCCAAAATCCATCACTTTTTTAAATCTACAATTCTGTAGCAAACTAAAAGACAAATGAAGCGTAAATCGTGCGTGTTACACTTCCGATATTTCTTGCCCTTTTAAAGTTTTTTAGAAAAGTTGCCGGTTCATATTCTTTTAAAGATTGTATCTTTCAGTTTATCATAATCACTTATCCCTACACCTTAAAATATTAGGACATTTTCTCCATGAATACTTAATAAAATTCCCATCTTAAATTCTTAAGGTACATTTTTTCTTGTAAAAGACGAAGCACAAATTAATTCCATCCATTTATTCTCTGAATAGGTAAAGATAAAGCTGGGCACTTTTTTAATATAGCTTTGTCTTTATTTCTTCTGACTCAGGATTTCATCACACACATCTGTATTAGAATTTCTCTCACTTGGGTAATTTCTTTCTTACAAGTTTGTGTTTTCGTAATTCAGCGTTTACTTTAACTTTTTCCAATTCCATTTGTGCTCTCTGCATATATTCAAGATCTGCTCTTTCTAATTCAAATAGCGATTGTTGCTTGCCATTTTCGATCTGCTACGATCGAATTAGAAATTGATCCAAAAAAGATCTCTTTATTATTTTTATATATTAGTTTGGGCAAAAAGTAATCCATTATTTTTTCGGTAGACCTCTGTAGTGATCGATATCTAGTGAGGACTCTATCAAACAATTTCAGATTTACGCTCGTTGAAAAGGTGACATTTGACACTAAAATATTCTCTTGCGGTTTTTTGTTTGATTAATTCAGTTACGAGTACAAGTTTTTAAAAATGGAAGACAACAAACAGAAAATTCGATACATTTTCGTTTTTCTCTTGTAACGGCGAAAAAGATAGCCGGGTGGCTAAAATTGTGAAAGGTGTTTATCGTCCTATATAAGACTGTGGCAACCAGTTACGTACAATTTTTGTTTCGTCGATTCCGTTCGGGTATTTTTGATGTTAGAGATGCACCTCGCATGTGGATACAGCATCGTCGAAAATGTCTATATAATATCAAAAATGATCGAAGTTAACCGCATGTCAGCAGTCGTAACGCGCAAGACCTAAAAATCTACATGAAAGCTGTTTTAAACCTTTTTACAAAACGAATCCAAAAAAAGTTACATAAAGTTCACGTAAAAATAATGGATTTCTTTTTCTCCAACCTAATATAAAAATAAGTCATTGGCATATCTGGCTTGATAGAGTCAGAACTTGAATAGTTAAGTTTCTTTAAAGTCTAAAGTACTTCCAGATTTGTAAAAAAGTACATAAAAAAAAAAAAAAAACTAAATAAATTATTTTTATTATTTTAAATTAATTAATCATTTGAAATGAAATATTATTAGAAATAAATAATTAATTTTTAATTACATCTATTTTACAAATATATTAAATCAAACATTTGTAAAGCATGAGATCAGTAAAATAATTAAAATTTTTAAAGAATACTCTTAGCTGAATAGAGTCCTATAAAAAGATGTATTTCGCAACAGCAACATGAATGGAGCATGAAAAATTTCACTATGTAGAAAAAGGTTATTTTATTAAAAAAAATTGTGCCCTTTCCTCATAATTATGACTCACTATAATGCAAATCTAACAACTGAAAACTATTCTAAAGATCTTTTTAAAAAATCAACAAAACCATGTGATTATTAAGAAAGAAATGAAATATCATTTGTTTTGTGTTCTAAAAGGAAATTGTTTCGCCGTACGAATGGAATATGAAAAAGGCTATCAAAATAAATATTTAACAGAAAAATAATTTCCATTAAATGGCATCAATAATATTTTATTGTTAGAAATGTTCTGAAGTTTCAGTATATTAAATTTTAATAAGTTATTTCTTTATCTTGTTTTATTCTTTTTAAGTGCCACATAGCAATTTTAATGCAACTATAAAACTACATCTAATTAACAATTTGCTTATTAGAGAATTTGCAATTTATGTTAAACAAAATATGTTATTTACAAAATTTTTTTTTAGCATAAAATTTGTTTCCAACTTCTTATGTAATATCGAACAACATTTTTTTTTATCGATGAATGCCATCCAGTTTTATTCAATGAAATAGTGAAAAGTTTATTACGGGTAAAATATTAACAAAATATATCCATTTCAAATAAAAGGTTTTATGATTTTTTGTTTTTAAATTTTTTACTTTGAATATATAGCAAATACTTATTTAAGCAAAACATACATGTATATTTTCTTAAATGTTTTTTTTTTTTGTTTCTAATGGTTGGCACCCTTGAGCAAGTATAGTACATTAGCCCATTAGCCGCAACAAGGCCGAAAACTGCTACTCATTTTATCTTTACCCGGTGGGCACGTGCGAACCAAGTCACGGAGGTACGAGTATCATCACCCAAGCCTCACAACCACAAACCAACACCCCCTAGAATACAGGGGGTGTTGCACAAACCCATTTATAGGGAGGACCACATTCATCCATCATCTGAAGAAAGGATAAGAAACACAGAGAGAGAAAAAGAAAGTACATTCAAACCCGAGCCGGGATTCGAACCCAGGTCCTCCCCATCCGCAACCAGTTACACTAATTTTCTTAAATGTAAATGCTTGATATTTTATAATAAAAGATAATTTATAAATTTTGAAAGTATAAAATTTTGTAATGAAAGTAAAATCCTTAGTTAATGATTAGTCTACAAAATAACGAGTATGTATTGCTGATTATTCAAATAACGGGTATACGGGTATACAATAACGGGTATTTCTTACTGACTGAATTCTTTCCATAATTCCATCATTATTACAAAAATACATAATATTATGAATGGATTCATCAATAATTTAGTTTCATTTTCTAAAATTTTATTTTTTTGCTCAATTTTTTTCCTAATTACATTTTTGAATAACTTTAACAAAAACTTTTTGCAATAGATGGCGCTAGGTACTCTTACTCATAGATTATTGTTATCAGATGTCAATTTTTTTTTGATGTGATTTCAGAATTAAATACATTTAAAAAAAAAAAAGAGAGGAACTGCTATTGAAATATAGTTTCCTTCTTAAGAAAGGTCTGATGTACTAATTTTCATTAAATAACATGCAAAAACTTAAGTAATCATTCGCAAACAATCAATGTTTTGATGTTTTCCTGCATTTCACATGGAAACTTCCAAAGATAATGTTATCTAAATTCCTTGGTATGTATTCAGCTGCTTTTGTTTCTTATAAGATAATTTCTTTTGAGTTTAATGATTGATTGATTTTACAACGTATAACACAGAGGCTTTCAATAAACGTTTCAAAGCTCAGATTTCTTAATGTCTCTGTATAATAAGAAGAGAATATTTTTAAAAAAAAGTTCGTTTCGTCTATTTGTAATCTGTAAAAATATTTTTATATATTTTACTGAAAAAAATCTGTTTAGTTGTTATTAAAATTGCTTATTATAGAAAAAAAAAGTTAAAAGTACCTCATCTTCTCTATTATAAACTAATAGATTAATAAAATAATTTATCTTGTTTAGTTTTTCTTGATATAAATAAAATAACAGTTATCTTGCTTTTTTGCAATATTGCTCTAATATCTTTTACTTTATTTTAAACTTTGTTCATCAACTAAACTTTACTTAATACTGCATTTGTCTAATATGAATCTCGTATTTGTGTGGCATTTTCGTATGCTACCTTTATATTTTTGTTGAGATACAAAATTCCTTGTATTACGTATTACTAAATGCCTATATCTCATTTATGATTGTGCAGTTAAAATTTGTATTTTCAAAAAATAGTATTTGCCTTTAATTAAGGTTGAAATCTCTTTATAGTTAAGTTTTTAAAGGTTTACTGCTTCTTTTTTTAAAAAGCTTTAAGCAAATAGCTTAACATGAAATAATAGCCTTAAAGTTATTCTAATGAAGCATTTTATTTTTAGATCATTAATTCCTGCTTGTTCATAAATTCCTTATTTGGATTAATCTCAATATCTTATTCACATATTATTCTTTCTTAGTATTTCATACTAACATAAGAAATAAAAGTGTTTTCTTATTTAAAAAATGTAAACTGCACGAATTTGCAAGTGTGAATGAAATGTATCCCTCATCTATTCCATTATTTTCAAAATAACATTAACACTGAGCATAATTAGAAGCTTGTATTTAAATTATTATTGTACTACTTTATATTAAATTACTAAAACAGTTTTTGTGCACTAGTTAACATTCTATTAAATTTACCCAATTAAAATTAATAATCGCTCTTTTTTTATCACCTATCTCTTTTAAAGAATTGTATTTTAATTTTTAGTGATATCGCACTGTGTTTGTTACAAGTTATTATATTGTTCTGTAGTGACCATGTTGTTCCTGTTTGCAAATTTGATTTGCGCCTAAAAAGTCCAAGTTAAAATATTCTATTCATCGTTTCTTTCACAGAAGTCACACAAAAGTGGAGCCAGACAGCTTGTTTCAGCGAACTGCCATATCGTCCTTGAGTGGCAATTATTTCTTAGCATGTTATCACGCGCGCTAACTTTTCGAATAGAGATGATGTTATTCATTTCTACCAATTCTCTCATCAAAGAAATCGGAATTTCGACGCTATCAAAACTCCACTTATTTAGTAAAAAGGCGTTATTGGCTAGGTAGTTGCACTCCCATTCATTAACGTTGAAAAAAAGATTATAATCCTAAAAGTCTTGGCATATAAAAATATTTGTTTTCAGTTACATATTTCCATCATTGGTTAGGTACTTGCACTTACATTCATTAAAGTTGAAAGGATAGTCCTTAAAATCTTGGCGTATAATAATATTTGTTTTCAGTTACATATTTCCATCA
>JAPDSC010054623.1:26060-58605 GCA_026290005.1 Latrodectus geometricus
TCCATTGCCACGTGGTATTCCTGTGGTGATTTAAATAATTTCGAAGTATTTTTCCTTACAATACTTTTGAAATTCTGTGGAAGCTAAAACATTTGCTTTATCACAAATTATTCAACGTAGGTTTATGAAAGTTAATTGTTGTAGTTTTAATTTTTCTAAGGCATCATATGCCGAAGTTGATTTTACTGGATAAATCCAAACAAATTTTGTGAAAGCATTTACTATTATAAAAATGTGTTTGTAGTTTTTGTTGGTACTAGGAAATCTATGTGGTATGTGTCAAGTGGTAACTCTCCTTTTGATATTGGGTGTAGAAATCCACCTTATTTGCCAAGTTTTTATGATGAAAGTATGCGTTGGATGCAATTTATGATAATATTTTCTATAGTATTCCATATGTTCAGTAAAAAAATTGGTGTTTAACTAAATTTTCTGTTTTGCTTATGCTAAAATGTCCCTTAGAATGTTTAAGTTGTACGATTTGATTTTGCATATCTAGTGGCACTACTGAAAGTTCTTGATCGTTCACCACTTTGTACAAAATATCCTTTTTAATGTGTTAAATCTGTTGAAGTAGTTGTTTGATGCTTGATGTATACTCATCTTTTCACTGCGCGTCTTTTATTTTTTGTGTTGTTTCATTGTATTGTATCACCATGATTGGTTAACTGCTGCGAGCATCAACATGTTGCGGTAAAAGGGATTTTTGGGTGCTTTCTTGCCAAACAGGGCAATTTTTGTTTGGCTATCGATTTTATTGGCGTTATTTTTACACAGAACAATCGGTTGCTTTGTTGCAATTAGAAAACAATTGGGTTTTGCCAAGCTTGGCGATCAATCGCGATCACAACTTGGCAAAAATCAAAGGGGCACCCTATAGTATAGTTTAACCCATGTTGCATTTGCCGTGCTGGTCTGTGGAGTATCTCGTAATAAAAATCTTTAAAGAAGAGAGCCCATCGAGTATCTTAAGTAAGGTTGGTAAGTTTTTTTTGGACATTGTTTTTTGGAAAGCTTGACAATCTGTGTAAATTTAGAATTTTGTACCTACGAGGTAGGGTCGAATTTTTCCAATGCTTCGACTATCGTTAAAACTTCTAGTTCATAACTCTAGTATTTTTTTTTTTTCTTGTGGAGATTTTTTTCTACTCCTGTAGTGTATTGGATGGAAATTATTCTGAGAGTTCATTTGTAAGATTATGGCACCGAGCTCTTTCGAACTGGCATTGCAGTGTATTTGTAAGGGAAATTTTGCTGAAAAAGATACAGTACAGGCTCTGATGACAGGATTTGTTTCAAAGTTACGAAAGCATTTTTTTTCAGGGATAAATGTAAATTAGATTTTGTTTCGTAAAAGGTCACTTACAGGTTTTGCGATTAATGCGTAGTCTTTAAAATTTTCAGAAATAACCAGTTATTCCTATGAGAGATTGAATGCCGCCCAACCTGTCTAGTGGTTAGCGTACCTGACTACTGATGGGTGGGACCTGGGTTCCGATCCTGGCTCGGGCATGGATGTACTTTCTCTCTCTCTTTCTTGTCTTTGTCCTTTCTTTGTGTGTGAATGGTTGCCTACCCTATAAACCGGTTCCTATGGCATGTGTGTACTGAGGAAGTCGGACTCCACACCAAATATGGTTGAGTTGGAAAAGTGAAGCAGCGCACCCCATATTGCCAGCCTGGCTGGCACACAACAACATTGAATGTGTTGAATTGTTTTAGGTTCATTAAAATTCATTACTGAGTTTGTTTTAGTTGTTGAGGGATGAATGATTCCTTGCTCGATTATATGGCCAAGAAAATATGTCCTTTTAATGAAGAAAAATGGTCAAGAAAAATAACTGTTTTTAAAGTTAAACTCTAATCCATAATAACAAGCAATTTGGAACACTTTTTGAAACTTTAAAATTTCTTCAAATTCAGTTTTTGATGGGATTATGAAGTCATACATGTAAATAATAACAGTATTGTGTTTAATGAGTTCTTTGAAGACAGTTTGAACGTATTTTTGAAATAATTGGAGAGAATTGCTTTTATGAATTCATTGTGTGTTAAGAAACTAGTGTATTTACAGATAACAGGTTCAACTGATGAATGGAAAAAACTTGATTTGAGATCGAGATTTGAAAAACAAATTGTTCCTTGTAGGTTATATAAAATGTGATCGATGAGGAGTTGTGGAAATTTTTGTTTAACAGTCTTTAAATTTAGAACATGGAAATCACCTCAGAGTCTTAATGATTTGTCTTTTTTTCTCAACTAAGACCAGTGTGCGACGAAATATGAATTAGATTCATAAATGATATCATCTTTTATCCACTGTTCAATTTGCTTTTCAACAATATTTTTTCTCTATTATATGTCCTAATTTTCTAGGTGGAAACGCGATTGGTTTGTCATCGGTTTTAGAATTAATTTCATACTTAAGTTTGTATCTTTAATTTTTTTTGGGGTTTATAAAATTTAATAATTTGTTCCACTTGTTTGCGTTTATCATCGCTTACAATATGTGATGAATAACTTTCGGTTTAGATATTTAAATTCAGTAAATAACAGTCTTCATTTTCGAAAAATGAGCATCCTGTTGCTTGATTTACATGATCGCTTCCGTTTTGGAAACAAGTCCTTGTGTTTACATCGGGAGTTTTGCTCCCGCAACCACGTGATATAGTTAAAGAGCTGAGTGACGTCACTTCCTTATGTGGTGATAGCGGTTTGGCGTCGTCTTCCCGATCGGATACAAAAGTATCTATTTGACATTCATTTAATAATATTGTGGGTTTTTTTTTTATTTGGAGAGCTCTTATATGTTACAATGCGCTAACCTTCGTTCCGTTGAGTTACGCTTTCATCGGATTAATTTATAGAATTCAGTCGCGATTGGCAAGGAGTATTCTGCGGGGAAAGGCTATTTTCACATTCGTTTTCGCATATTGTATTCGAATTGCTTAAATCAGAGAAGCGTTGCTTCATGCTATGCTTGTACATAGAAGGGAAAATCATTTTTAAAATGAATGGGAGTTAAACTTTGTCTTTCGATTCTGATTCATTCTTTCTTTGCATTTTTTAAGTCATCAAAAATATTAGGGGGAATTATTAAATCACAATGAAGATTTTGAATGAAATTTTTTTGTTAAGCGTTGAGCTCTACGGAAATTTACTAAGCATTCTATGAGGGTTTTGGTTGAAATTCACTTAAAATAATGCTTTTTACTTTTCCGTAATTTTCAAATTAGTTTTCTGAGATGTAAAGTAGCTTTTTCACTGAGAATATTAATTAATATCTTTGATTTTAATTCTTGTGAAACACTTTTAGTTGTAAAAGCACGTTCAAGAGAATAAAAGAATAAATTGAAATTTTCGTGTTTGTATGGGACGGGCTTACTAAGTGTTTTGACGGATTTAAGGAGACTTTGAAAATTTGCTGACGAAGTTTCGATTGCTGTGTAGCTAGAATCGGAGTGATTGTGAATTATGTCCGATTTAAATGTTGCTAGCTCTATTTCTTGATGAAATCTGGTTCATTTTTAAACGTTTCAGTTTTTTTTTTAAACCTTTAATGAAATAATTGTAGCATTATCAAATGCAATTAGACCTAGTTCTTTGGTGGTGTATATTAAATCTTTTTTGGTGTTTCGATAGATTATTAAAAAAAAAAGGTTTTATCCTATCTGGTTTGAAGATGCAGATGATTTTCGTAGCCCCCTGAAGTAGGAGTGACAGGGTTTTGGTCACTGGTGGGGTAGGACTGTTCTTTTTTTCTGTTGATTGCTTCTTACGATGAGATGCGCATTTGAAATTGTACGAATGACGACGGAATTGGGCTTTCAGCGTTGAAGTTGCCTCGTGGCTGTTAGGATGATGAGGGTCAATCTTCAGAGTTTGGATGTTGGATCGTAGCTGGCTGGACGGTTGAATTGGTCCTCAGAGCAAAGGCATTGGCTTTTTCCTGATATAGTGAAAAAGTATCTCCAGAGCAGTAATATTAGCTCTTGGGTGGTGGGATGGTAGAATTGTTCCTCAGAGCGGTGGTATTGGCTCTTTTTCGTTGAAGCGATGAAGTTGATTTCCATAGAGGTAATATTGGCTCTTGAGTGATGAACCGGTTGAATTGATCCTCAGAACGGTGGTATTGGCTATTTTTCATTGCCTCCATGAAGTTGATCTCCATAGCGGTAATATTGGGTGATAATACGGTTGAATTGTTCCTCAGTGGGTGGTATTGGCTCTTTTTCATTGAAGCGATGAAGTTGATCTCCATAGAGGTAATATTGGCTCTTGGGTGATAAGACGGTTGAATTGATCCTCAGAGGGGAGGTATTGGCTCTTTTTCCTTGAAGCGATGAAGTTGATCTCCATAGCGGTAATATTGTCTTTTGGGTGATGGGATGGTATAATTAGTCCTCAGAGCGGTGATATTGGCTCTTTTTCGTTGAAGCGATGAAGTTGATCTCCATAGCGGTAATACTGGCTGTTGGGTGATAAGACGGTTGAATTGATCCTCAGAGGGGAGGTATAGGCTTTTTTTAGTCTAAACGATGAAGTTAATCTCCAGAGTGGTAGAATTGGCTCTCTGCAGATGTGATGATTGTGAATGATGAGGCGAGGGCGTTGGACGACTCTAGATATGCGCCATTGTGATCGGGAGACATTCGATATGGTTTCAAGTTTAAAAATAGTTATGAAAATAAAGATGAACGCAAGAGCCCCCATGTTGTAGTAATAATGTCTAGGAGTTCGATGAATAAAAGCTGCACGTTGATTAACATAGCTATTTAATGAATCTAAGGCTTAGTTTACAGTAGCGTCTGTTACAGTATCCTGGCCGATCCATCTCCCGCCTGCAATGTCTGGGTAGATAAGTGGGCAGTAGCGGTGGCGCTGCAGTCACTGGAGTATACATACTATATTTTTATAAATATTCGACAAAAATAGAAATGTTAAAAAATATGTTTTTATACAAATAAAATAATAAGGCTAATATTTTCATTAAACGTTAAAAAATAACTTTTTAAAATAATAAAATTCTCTCACATTTGATTTTAAAATGAATGGTAAAACTTTAAGCCTATATATAAAACTGTAATTAATATATTTAAATTTTTCTTGAAAATATTTTAATAAAAAAATAATATTTTTATGACAGTAATTCATAAGATACGTATACACTTAGACAAGAATGGAAATAATTTTTAGGTATTAGCAGGATGCATACATTTACTGAGGACACAAATATTATATATGAAAATATTTGGAAATTTAGGGTATAATTATACTTTCAAGGTTTATTATTTATTATATTTATTTATAAAAACGAGCTGAAAAAATGAGAATAAATTGAGAAATATAAATTCAACAGAACAAATCTTAACAAGTTGAAATTAAAGTTAATTCTATATAGTAACATTTCGCTGTTAATTTTTGTTTGGAATCAAATAGTCAGATTTAAAAAATATGGTTTTAAAACAACAATAATTTTTTAAAATGTACAAAGTTTTCACCCCACTTAAAGTAACAGTTTTCGTCTGTGAAGTGAAGATAATTTGTAAACTATCAATCAAAATATAAAATTATTTAGATGCCAATTTTTAGAATATAAATATGATTTTTCAAATTTAGAATATATGTAAAATCCTTATTTACTGATCCTAATTGTATTAGGTTGGGGAAAAAGTAATCCATTATTTTTTCGGTAGACGTCTGTAGTGATCGATATCTCGTGAGGTATCTATCAAACAATTTCAGATTTATGCTCGTTGGAACGGTGACATTTGACACTAAAATATCCTCTTGCGGTTTTTTGTTTGATTAATTCAGTTACGAATACAAGGTTTTAAAAATGGAAGACAACAAACAGAAAATTCGATACATTTTCGTTTTTCTCTTGTAACGGCGAAAAAGATAGCCGGGTGGCTAAAATTGTGAAAGGTGTTTATCGTCCTATATAAGTCTGTAACAACCAGTTACGTACAATTTTTGTTTCGTCGATTCCGTTCGGGTATTTTTGACGTTAGAGATGCACCTCGCATGTGGATTCAGCATCATCGAAAATGTCTATAAAATATCAAAAATGATCGAAATTAACCGTATATCAGCAGTCGTAACGTACAAGACCTAAAAATCTACATGAAAGCTGTTTTAAACCTTTTTACAAAGTGAATCCAAAAGAAGTTACATAAAGTCCACGTAAAAATAATGGATTTCTTTTTCCCCAGCCTAATATTTAAGTTTTTTATCTTTATGTATTATTGTTTACGTGGAAAATTTTTGACAGTAAATAAAATCGTTAAAATAATTTAAGTACATTTATATTTTTGGACACTAAAATGTTGGCAACAACAAAACACATATATTTTTTTTTTAAAATAACAAGAAAAATTATCAATTCTTCTTAATTTATATCTCTCCTCTGAACTAAAAGAGAACTTTCAATACATTATTTTCAATGTCTATAATTTTGCGTATCCAATAGTATTTAAAATAATGAATTCTAAAATATCGTCATCAAATGAAAAATGGCGAAAATACTCCAGTGGATACGAAAAATCCAATACAGATATCATGACTTCTGATTTATTCACAAACGGTAAAGCTGGTGGAGCTATTACTGTGGAACTGTCGACTGGGTGTGTACCAAATACGAATCCCAGAAAGATCATCGAATTCACTATCCGTTTCAGAAGAGTAATCTTCAACAAAAAAATAAAATTATTCCTTACTTCTTGAATCAGACATAAAGTTCGTAATACGGTAATATTTTCGCATGTACAACTAGCTACTAGAATTTTATTTCTGAGAGTGAAGGTAAGTGAAACAGCACTACTATATATATTTACACGCAAGCAAGATTGGCGAAGTGACAATAAAGCATTCCAATAATTCATTATGCTCAGATGAAGCTTATTTATTGATACGCTCACCAAGAATATATCATTAGACAGATATTTGATTAAAAAAAAATCACTCGAAGAATAATCAAAGAACAACTAAACAAAGATGTTTAGTAGCAATTCAAAAGCAAGTTTGATTACAGATAAGATTATGTAAACAAAATGTTTACATATATCATTGAAGAGATTCATGGGGTAGCTTAGGCTTTAGCTAGCACCTTGGGATCTACTTTGATATACCCCCAAATCGGAAATTTGGCGACTTTTTTTCTCGCCAAGCAAAATACCTGTTTTTGGCGCTTTTTTTCTCGCCAAGATGGATTCTCGCTAAATACAAATAATACATAAAAAATTTTAAAGAAAAACTGCAAAAATGGTACAAAATACAAGAAAATACTAAATTCGACAACAACAAAAACCTAAATTGGCAACACCAAAATAAGAAACAGCAACCCTAAAAAGTCCGCAGGGAGTACCATATTTGGCGTGTAATTTTTGGGGGGTATATCAAAGTTGTTCCGCACCTTGAAATCCCTTCTGCAACTCTTATTTCAAGCACTGATATCGATCGCTTATAGAAATAGTAAAAAGCACTTTTTGGTATACATCTATAGTCAAAATTAGACTGAAAAGGTATAAGCTTGCTCATTCTTGTTCATGAAGAGACTGTTTTAAATGAAATCTTCACTCATTTCCTCTCTCCAATCCTGCCCGAAGCGACCTCTACATAGATATAGCGAAAACTTTTTTTTCCCGGTAACTATACGCACTTTGTCATCAGCTTTTCTTTAATCGAGTACATTGTCACTGAGTTGAGTACATTGCATCTGAATCATTACTTTTGACTGAATACATTGATTCAGTTGACTGCATTGTATCTGTACTGATTATTTGTTGCTGCTTCAGATTTCAATTTTTATTTTGTGTAACAGTTGATTCAATTAGATCACATCGTTTTACTATAAATTCTGTTACAAGCAATTGGTATATGAGGCAAAATACTGATTACAGATACTTATAATATCCTATAGTAAGATCGTGCTTAACTTCCGTAAATAAACTGAACTTTTTATCCTCATGGTTAAATAAATAAAGATGTAAAAAAATACCAAATAAGGATTATGTTGTTACAGATGAATTCATAACATTTGTTTTTATCCTTTTTTTCCGCCTCTTGCAAAGAAACGCATGAAAGCTGTGCTCTTATTCCTTTGATTTCCACTTCCGTGATTATTTCTTGTTCGAAAGAAAAGTTGTATTCTCACGTTACCAGATGTGAAAAGCATCTTCACACAAGTCAACAAATTGGCAGTTTGCCAAGAAATTGTAGAATGAATTAAATTATCTTGCTGAAAGAAGCTTGAATTTTTTTTTTTTTTCCTTAGCAAGAAAAAAATAATTGCATGTTATAAAGAGCTTATTAGCTTTTTCCTAAATAATGGAACTTTACTTTTAGCTATGAATTTATATATCAGCCTTTTTTAAATATAAGATAACCAAAACATGAAAAAATGCAACTCCTTAGCGAAATATTTTAAACCACAATGTTGGCAACATATTCATATTTTAATGGATTATCAATTATAATAAAATACCATATGCATTCATAATTAATTGAATAAGTATATTATTTGTGTTGAAATTGCAGCAAAATGTAATTACGTAAAAGCAAAATGTAAGTATGTAAAATGCAATTTTAAACAAAAACATTTCTGGAGTTAAATATTTATATTTCTGCATTCAAATATGAAATTCAAAATTGTAAATGAATAAAATCAGGAAGTGTTTTTTTTTTTTTAACTTGCTGATTATATTTTAAATTTATAAAACAAAATAACTACCAATTGAGCAAACAATTTGAAATAGTAGTTTTCAAAAATATATAATTCAAACCTTTATATTCAAAGTACATGCAGGGAAATAAAATTTTTTTTGATATATGTGAAAATATACACGTGTTTATAAATAGTGATTTTCAAAATATTACAGTGAATATTTTATTGCATTTATAAGAAAACATTTACTTTACTTTAATAAAAGTTTACATTTATTGGTCATAAAACCATCATTTATTTTGTCGTTATATTTATAGGCAATTAATTATTTTTGATTTCAGTTTCATGTTCTCATTGTGTTGTTTCTAAAGAAATAAATATTATAGAATATTTTCAGTATTTAAACTAGTCACAGTTATATTTTGTTTAATTTAAACATTTTAAAATACTTTTAAATAATTAATTTATATTTTATTTATACAATTAAAAAATAGTGTTAAAATTTAATTTATGTGATGAAACCAATATCAATAAGTTTAAATGGACGGTTATTGCGCTTTAGGTCCCCTTCTTCGCCAACTCGCGAATTTGAAGCGCTTTCTCGCGCATGTTCATTAATAACTCTTTTGTTTTATCCTTTTCATTGGTCGCTAATTAAGTTTCATTTTGAAATGGTGGTAAAATTTTCACCATGGCATTGGCGATTTTGAAAATGCGCCAAGCAGGGGACCTAAAGCACATTTTCACCAAATGGACTTCTATTTGATCGTCCATCGTCTTAATGTATATCTTAGTAACTTAACATTTCCGTAAACTCCTATCCTTTATGAATTTCATTAGCAAATGGGTGTTCGTTTAAATATATTTTACACATAATATGTAATTTCATATTTATTTAAACTTTAATCTTACAATGAAATGCTTCAACAACTTTCTAAAGAATAAATCAAAGTTTCAAAAAAATAAAATTCATTTATTAATTATAACATCTTCAAATATTCCCTTCATTAGTTTGAAGTCTAATTAGAAGTTTGTTCCATACACCTATTTTGATTTCTTTTAATTTCTTTAATTTTAACATTTTCCAATATTTTAATTATATTTTGTCAGATTTAAATAAATTTATGCTTATGTTTTTATAGAGAAAAATTATATGTACTTATGAAACGAATAAATACGTGTTGATAAATTGTTTTTACAATATATTTCTACACAAATTGAGAGTATATTTATTAGGGATACATTAAGGTAAAAAGCGCTTTTTTTAATTATATATTTATGGCAACTAATTTAATAAAAAGCCATTTATTTTTTTATGAAATCTTACAGGCATTACTTGCTATCAATTTTATGAAAACATTACAAATTTCGCATGAAGTGGAAAATATTTTTATAGTTACGTATCTCTCTCTATATTTTTTATAATTAAAAAATAGATATGTAACTTTATAGTTATGTACATATAAATGCATAAACTACACATAAATATAAAATTTTAAAATTTGTAATATTAAGGCAGTCTTAGGCTCTTGTAATGCATAACTTCAGCCGCCAGTTCTGCATGAGTCTTTAAAAGTGTAGAAAATTTGTAATTAATTTCAGCTTCATTAAAATTATCAATTACAAAATTCATGACGAAGCGCTTGAGATCAGCGTCTTTGTATTCATCCGCGAGTACCAATGCCTCACAGGCATTGACATTATTGACTTCTGACTTAATAACTAATGAGCATTTCTTCTTCAGATAGCTCACTTCATACTTATTAGCGATTGCATATAATTTTCGAATGGTATCATACTGCACGACACCAACAGCACCTGTATAAAGGAATCTCAGAAATACCTCAAAAATTCGCTTGTCCATGTCTTCAATTGTTATGTCGTGGACATATTCGCCATCACGAATAATTCTTCTGAAGTATGGACACCGAGCACAAAGAATAAATTTGTGAGCACGAATTTCGAAACCATCGACTTTAAGCGTAATATCGCAGAATAAGTTCGATTCATAAGCTAATTTCAAATCATTGATGGTTTCGTGTACTGATTCTTCCGCCAGCTGGGTTTCTTTGTGGTCACTGGTACTGACTTTGGATTTCGAATCGGACACAAGGCAACAGCCGTACATTTTTATGTTTCCTTTAATAACAAGCTCATCGTTTTTTAAATAAGGAATGATTTCATCTTCAGAATCGAAGGATATTGAACATTCCGCTTTCAATGAATCTTCAGAAGGACTATTCAAACTTAAATTCCTATTCGAAAACTTTCCGGCAATGCACCAATGTATATCCCCATCTTTACTACTCATACGGAATCTGGCACACCTGCGAATGCATATTTTCCCCAGAGAATCACACATTCTAAGCGCAGTAATAACGGTGACGTCATCTTTACATCGATCAGTTCTCTGAAATCCCATGTAGAATTTAGCGCTAGTCTCGGAAAGTTTTGCTATTTTAACAGCACCCCTCAATCGTGTCCTGCACTTAGGAAGTAAAGAAAACTTTTCACCCCACAGCAATTTTGGTATTTTTGTTGCATTTTGAATGGACCAGTTTAGCTTGGAATTATGGGATGTAACTTTCGTTTTCATAACTATCTCTGTTTCTTCCATTTCAATTCACATTCAGATTCTGTGTAATTCACTTAATTCAGCATCATAGTTGGTATAAGTACTTCAATGAGCTTGATTTTGTGGCCTGAAACAAAATTCATAAATTATATACATGGATAACAACGTTGAGAGATATAAATTGTTATTGAGTACAGAACTTCTACTGCACATATGTTAAGAATAGCAATATGATATTATTTTCGAAATTTCACACATTTTCCATTAGGATTGGATAAAAAAAAGATAAATAAATGCACAAAATAAAAAAAAAATTATAAGATTTTATCTTGATCCAGAAATTAATCAGAACAAAAATAATAAGATTTGGGCTAATATAAAGAAATAATCGACTTTTAGGATATTGGTCCAATTAGTTACTTCCCTAATAAATTAAAGTAAATGATTAAAGGATTTAAGGATTTAGAGAGTGTTAAAAATGAATATTGAAATCATCATTTTATAATATCATCAAATAAAATATTATGAACATAATTTAAACAATAAACCACTTGTTTTGTACTGTCGAAAACATAACATATAGATTTTAGATAGTGTTAGAACTGTTACCCCTGGTTGGTTAGAAAATATCACAAGTAATAAAAACCCAAAATGTTTTAAAGGTAGTAAAGTAGACACATTATCATAGAATAAAAAATTTTAAAAAAAATGATTGCTACAAAAACATAATTATAATTTAAAAACTTGTCTGAGAGAATGTATCATAATCCCTAATACCCTCAAGAAAATGATACAAGCTTTAAATGTTTTAGGGAGTGTTAGAAATGAATATTAAAATCATTATTTTATAAATGTTACCAAATATGTCATTATGAACATAATTTAAACAATAAATCACTTTTTGTATAATACCGAAAACATATCATAAGGATTTTATGCTACAAAGGACAGTGCTTTCTTTAATTCCGTTAAATTATGTAACTGTTACCCGTGGTTGGTTAGAAAATATCACAACTAAAATAAAATACAAAAATGTGTTGAAGGTAGTAAAGTAGACACATTACCATAGAATAAAAATTTTTTAAAAAATAATGATTTCTACAAAAACATAATTATAATTTAAAAACTTGTCACAGAGAATGTATCATTCTTTAATAAAAATGATTTTAATAAAGAATGATACATTCTGAAATATCAGTCTTTATTAAAAGTTATTTTAATAAGTAATGGTATTTCATTTTATGAATAAATATGAATAATAGCATTGAATTATGAGCAAGAGTATAAATTTAAAATAAGAAAAATGAACGACTGAAGCAGATTTTAATATTCATGATTGAAAATTAATATTTAATTTTATTCATTACTGACTGAAAATAAAACATGATAAATTAAAATTATATACACTTCGGATACTTTTTATTTCATGAACCTGTTTCTTTGAATCGTATCCGAAATGACTGATTTTTAGTAACATGTACCGAATCAAGTCCAAGAACGAATTTCTTAATTAAAATATCAAAAATGTAATTATCTTATTATTTATATAATTTCATAAAGAAGTCTAACTCTTCTTATTTTAAATAACTCAAATATAAAATAAATTCCTAAATAAAATTAAAAAGCGCTGATATCTGGCAGAAAAATTGTTTTGGAATCTAAAATAAGATTCAATTCTTAAGTGTTACAAAACAAAATTTCCCCCTTCATTGGAATATCAAAATAGTAAAAAATTTCGGGTTTTAAAATCAGAAATTCATTAAAGTATGCAAATATTTCAAAGTCAATCAAAACTATTCAATTAGCAATACTTATTTCAAAAGTGTCCTTACTACCGCGTGTTAAGCAACACTTAACATGGTAACAAGTACAAGTAACACTTAGTAAGTAACACTTAGTAATAAGTACAAGTATTACGGTAACAAGTACAAGACATACTTGTTTCAAAATTTCTTTGTTACCGTGTTAAGAAACACTTGTTTTAAAATTTGCATGTTCTGAATGATCAGAATTCATTAAAAGATGTAGACATTCAAAAATTAACAAAAATATTCAATTAGTAACACTTGTTTTAAAATGGTGTTAAGAACAGCTGCATATTCTTTTCATATAACTTATTTCAATTGTAAAAGTGAAAATAATGCATGTATGTAATAACTGTTTTAAAAGTATGAAATTATTAAACTTGTAATATTGAAATAAAACACAACATTGAAAATTAATTAACAAAAACTAAAATACTACAGTACCAATAATCAAATTCAACATATTCTAATTTTAAGATGTGAAAGTTCATCAAGAATTCTTTTTAACAAATAAGTTGAATTTTTTTTTTAAGAAAATATATTAAAATATATCTTGTTACTTTAATAAGAAAATACTTTGAAATATCACACATATGTTTGATATAGTAAAAAACAATCATAAACTAATATCGTAAATGATTATAATTGATAAAAAATTATCATGGAAATATCTAATAAAGTGAATGGGGAAACGGAAATTGAAATCGAAAATTTAAAGCAGTTGAGATAAAAGTATTTATCCGGTTTATGCATGTTAATATGTGGATATGCCTTATCTCAGGAGATTGATTTATTAAACTTTCTTTTTATTTCGTATATAATTTTATTAATGCAAACTCGTGCTGTAATGGTTGGTGACTTAGTTACTTCTAGCGGCGTTTTCACGAAACACCTGTTTTTTTCTGTTTGTCTTCCTTAAAGAAAATAAAAAATATTATTTTTTTCTTTTACGAAACGAAAATTATATGAAAGCGTTAAAGCGCTTTTGTTGAATTTGCCTCAGGCATCATAATTTATGACAAACATTCCTTTATTGCAACATAATTGGATTTATTGAAAAAACGACAAGATCAGCTTGAAACACTTGAATTAAAACTTTAACCCTTCCTTGCATGATTTTTTCTTTATTGGAGAAATAAATCAAGTTGATATAATTCATGTTCAAAATTAAAGGAAAAATGGTTAAAAAAATCTTAGTATATATTTAAAGTATAAATTTAGCAAAAAACAATATGCTAAAAATTTCCATCATCATCCAAAGTGAGATCATTAGCTTAGTACTAAATAGAAATAAAAGAGGAAAATAACAGAAACACGTGTTACAAACCTTTCTTCCACTCATTTTCAATTTTTTAGCAATAGAAACTCTAATATAATAAAACAAAATTATAAACGAAATCATACGTTTATTGCAACTACAACAAACAGCGGAATGAGACAACTTTAAGCTCGTTTCACTAATAATGACACTTGTTTATTTTTGACAGCTATGTTTCTTTTTATGCAATGGACATTAAAAAGGTATCCAAACACAATAAACTTAAAGTGAAATTGTTCTTTTATATAATTTTTGGGCATTATAGGTTATGATGTAAATTTCCACCATTATGCAAAAAAGGGTTAAGTAAGAACAAGACTGTGAAATTCGATAAGTTTTAACTATTCTATATTTTTAGATTAGTTTCATGTTAGGAATAAAAAATTGTATACATCACAAAATCATTTTTACGTTTATGTTCAATATTTAATATTCAATGAATTAATATAATCAGGAAATAAAATTTTCAAACACTCAATTTTTTTTTTATTTGAATTCGGTTGTTACAAGTCTTAAGCCTATGAATTATTTTTTTCAAAGCAGGTTTATGTAGTAAATGTGCCCAAAAATATTCTTTTTAAAACAACTTAAATATTTATTTTCATTAACCTTATTATAATGTCGTGTAGACTTTTATTTATGATTATGAAATTGCATGTGAATTCTATATGAATATCAATTGCTTTTGTTTTAAAAACGTTTTTATTTACAATTATTTTAAAGTTAATTATTGCGTTTTTTGACCAAAATAGATAACTTAAACATATTTTATCCATTGTTTAAAGTACATTGTTTTTAAATCTTACATACTATGAATTCTCGATACTTCATTATTTAAACGATTCTTATCTTTGGAACAAACTTCTTCAAAATCAGAGCTTAGTATATAATTTTAAATTTTTCATTGTAAAGATATATATTAGTTTGGGGAAAAAGTAATCCATTATTTTTTCGGTAGACGTCTGTAGTGATCGATATCTCGTGAAGTATATATCAAACAATTTCAGATTTATGCTCGTTGGAAAGGTGACATTTGACACTAAAATATCCTCTTGCGGTTTTTTGTTTGATTAATTCAGTTACGAGTACAGGGTTTTAAAAATGGAAGACAACAAACAGAAAATTCGATACATTTTCGTTTTTCTCTTGTAACGGCGAAAAAGATAGCCGAGTGGCTAAAATTGTGAAAGGTGTTTATCGTCCTATATAAGACTGCAACAACCATGCAGTTTCGTACAATTTTTGTTTCGTCAATTCTGTTCGGGTATTTTTGATGTTAGAGATGCACCTCGCATGTGGATACAGCATCGTCGAAAATGTCTATAAAATATCAAAAATGATCGAAGTTAACCGCATGTTAGCAGTCGTAACGCGCAAGACCTAAAAATCTACATGAAAGCTGTTTTAAACCTTTTTACAAAGCGAATCCAAAAGAAGTTACATAAAGTTCACGTAAAAATAATGGATTTCTTTTTCCCCAAACTAATATTTAGGTCATCTTTTAATGAACGTCTTTCAAATTTGGACAACTCAAGAGAAATTAGTTAAAAAAAAATACTTGTTTTTAAAAAGTGGGCCTGTGAATATACCTGGCACGTAAATTATACAAAGAATTTAATGAATATATTAACTTGAAACGCCTAAAGCATGTCATTAATTCTCATCCCTGTTGTTCTATAAAGTACTGTATACCTCTTCTTTTAGTATTAAGGTCTATAAATACCACTAAGTTACGTTTTTTTTATTGCATCCACTAAAACAACTTACAAGTACTTCATAATGCTCAAATATGTCAACCAAATATTTTGACATTATTATCAAATTCAAAATGCACCCAATGGTTAATCGTGAAGACACTAAGAAAAGAGACAAATACATTATGTGTCAAGAAAATATTGATTTTCAACGCATATTTTGGGGAAATGAATATTCGGGTCCAAATCAATAATACTAACTCTTAACTATTAAATAACTGGACACCTTTCTCACCATCCTTAACTACTTGATCTATCAAAACTTTCTTTCAATAAATAATCAGAAGCTTCTAATTTTGTAAAACACGATCACTATAACGACGTTCATTTAATTGGCGCTTCTTCTAAGTCAAATGGAAGGGTTTTAATTCATGATATTTATAGTCTACTGGACATAGGAGGTATTGTTTTCCGAAAGTAGTTGAGCAACTTTCCAGAAGTATTAGAAGACTTAGTACTGGAATTTTAAAAAATTCTAATCAATTATACATAAATAAAAATCAACAAAATTGGCACTAAATGTGAGACATTTTATTTCAAAGCATTTCCTTCTCATATTATTTATATACAAAAGGTAGTGCCTTGACAGTAACTGCACGCCTTTTTAATTTATTTGGATTATTAGCATCAATTGAAGCATTTTATTAGAATCATTATAATTTCTACTTAAGCCTTTTATGTAAGTACAGTTCTATATCTCGAAGGAATTAATAGAATCATTCTGAAACAGATGTATGGCCAGGCATGATAAATTGGTCAGCTATCATAGAATGGTCAATATAATTTTCATCCTAGTTGAGTTTTTGATTTCTATTATTTAAACTTTTTAATCGTTTCATATTCTTCTTAACCATGTGAAATAAAACTATGAACTTATTAATTCCCGAATGACCTACTTATTATCTTTCTTTTTTAGTTGAATGAGATAATCTAAAATATTTATCTATTCCAATAATTTATCAATAACATTGATTATTTTAAAAAATCTTCATTTACATGGTTAGGCATTTATTTAACGAATGGATAAGCAAATTACTTTTTTGTTTATTAAGAGTTAATGATGAATTTAACTGAAAGAAGATTATCATCGATTTAAAGAATGTAATTAAATTTGTAAGGAAATGAATGTATTATGTATATGCTGAAAAAAGATTGTAAGACAGATCACACAAATGTTACACCTTACTCTGGATTTCATTTTTAATTATCCAACTTGTATGACACAACCAAAAGTATTTTCATTTAAATTAATGCAATTTTAATTGAGGAAATGATAGAATGAAAGGCATTTATTTCATTGTGAAATAAAAATCCAATAATCTGCTAATGAAAATAATTACGACAAAAAAGGTGATATTGTTAATATATATACAATGCATGACTGATCATTATCCTTTATTTGAAGACTAGCTGTACCCGCCGGCGTTGCCCGTGCATTTAGAAAATGCAGATAAGTGAATAGCGCAGGAAAAGTAGTGTAGGACACGTAGACTGTCTCTCTCTCTTCCCCCCCACACACACAACATTCCCCGTCGATAAAAAGGAACAATATATCCTAAATATTTTAAACGGAAAATTTTCCAAAAGATGGTCGCCAGAATTGTTTCTCAAAAGGCGCTGGTACAACCCCGGAATCAGCTATCGGCGAGCAGCGATCTCGAGAAGTTTTATAAATAATTTTTTAAAAATTTTTCTAATTCAAAAATCGAAAATCGGGCTTCGAGGTCTGGTGGCCAGCCCCCTTGTGCTTCCGTGTAAAAAATTCCAGGTCCCTGCGTGCGATAGATTTGGCTGGAGAGCTCGGTCAGACAAACGGACAGACACATTACACTTGCTTTTATTATTATAGATAACCCCGGAATCAGCTATCGGCGAGCAGCGATCTCGAGAAGAAGTTTTATAAATAATTTTTTTAAAATTTTTCTAATTCAAAAATCGAAAATCGGGCTTCGAGGTCTGGTGGCCAGCCCCCTTGTGCTTCCGTGTAAAAAATTCCAGGTCCCTGCGTGTGATAGATTTGGCTGGAGAGCTCGGTCAGACAAACGGACAGACACATTACACTTGCTTTTATTATTATAGATGAAATTAAAAAATCCATCCAAATAAAATTTATAAAAAATGTTAATGAGGCTAATTACCTAGCCATTAATGCAAATACGTAACTGAAAACAAATATAAAGGACTACAATCTTCCATTCAACGTTAATGAATGGGAGTGCAATTACCTAGCAATTAATATAAATACGTAACTGAAAAAGAATATTATTATATGCCAAGATTTTTAGTACTATAATCTTCCTTTCAACGTTAATGAATGGGAAAACAATTACCTAGCCATTAATAGAAATACATAACTGAAAACAAATATTATTATATGCCAAGATTTTTAGGAATATAATCTTCCTTCCAACGTTAATGAATGGGAGTGCAATTACCTAGCCAATAATAGAAATACGTAACTGGAAACAAATATTATTATATGCCAAGATATTTAGTACTATAATCTTCCTTTCAACGTTAATGAATGGAAGTGCAATTACCTAACCATTGGTGGAAATATGTAACTGAAAACAAATATTATTATACGCCAAGATTTTTAAGACTACCCTTTTAACGTTAATGAATGGAAGTGCAATTCCTTACCATTGATGGAAATATGTAACTGAAAACAAATATTATTATAAGCCAAGATTTTTAGGACTATAATCTTCCTTTCAACGTTAATGAATGAGAGTGCAATTACCTAGCCATTAATAGAAATACGTAAAAAACAAATATTATTTCATGCCAAGATTTTTAGTATTATAATCTTCCTTTCAACGTTAATGAATGGAAGTGCAACTACCTAGCCAACCACGCCATTTTACTGAATAAGTGAAGTTTGATAGCGTCGAAATTCCGATTTCTTTGATAAGAGGATTTATAGAAATGAATGATAACATCCTCTCTATTCGAAAAGTTAGCGCGCGATAACACGCTTAGGAATAATTGCCACTCAAGAACGATATGGCAGTTCTCTGAAACAAGCTGTCTGGCTCCACTTTCGTGTGACTTCTGTGAAACAAACGATGGATAGAATATTTTAACTTGGACTTTTTAGGCGCAAATCAAATTTGCAAACAGGAACTACATGTTCACTACAGAACAATATGATAACTTGTAACAAACACGGTGCGATATCACGAAAAATTAAAATACAAATCTTTAAAAGAGATAGATGATAAAAAAAGAGCGATTACTCGTTTTAATTGGTTAAATTTAATAGAATGTTAACTAGTGCACAAAAACTGTTTTATAAATTAAATATAAAGTAATACAATAATAATTTAAATGTAGCCTTCTAATTATGCTCAGTGTTAATGTTATTTTGAATATAATGGAATAGATGAGGGATACATTTCATTCACACTTGCAAATTCGTGCAGTTTACATTTTTTAAATAAGAAAATACTTTTATTTCTTATGTTTGTATGAAATACTAAGTAAGAATAATATGTGAATAAGATATTGAGATTAATTCAAATAAGGAATTTATGGAAAAGCAGGAATTAATGATCTAAAAATAAAATGCTTCATTAGAATAACTTTAAGGCTATTATTTCATGTTAAGCTATTTGCTTAAAGCTTTTTAAAAAGAAGCCTTATAGTAAACCTATAAAAACTTAACTATAGAGAGATTTCAACCTTAATTAAAGGCAAATACTATTTTTTGAAAATACAAATTTTAATTGCACAATCATAAATGAGATATAGGCATTTATTAATATATAATACAAGGAATTTTGTATCTGAACAAAAATATAAAGGTAGCATACGAAAATACCACACAAATACGAGATTCATATTAGACAAATGCAGTATTAAGTAGAGTTTATTCGATGTACAAAGTTTAATAAAAAAGAAAAAGATATTAGAGCAATATTGCAAAAAAGACAGATAACTGTTATTTTATTTATATTAAGAAAAACTAAACAAGATAAATTATTTTATTAATTTATTAGTTTATAATAGAGAAAATGAGGTACTTTTAACGTTTTTTTCTATAATAAGCAACTTTAATAAGAACTAAACAGATTTTTTTCAGTAAAATCCATAAAAATATTTTTACAGATTACAAATAGACGAAACGAACTTTTTTTTAAAAATATTCTCTTCTTATTATACAGAGACATTAAGAAATCTGAGCTTGTAAAATCAATCAATCATTAAACTTAAAATAAATTATCTTATAAGCAACAAAAGCAGCTGAATACATACCAAGGAATTAGATAACATTATCTTTGGAAGTTTCCATGTGAAATGCAAGAAAACATCAAAACATTGATTGTTTGCGAACGATTACTTAAGTTTTTGCATGTTATTTAATGAAAGTTAGTACATCAGACCTTTCTTAAGAAAGAAACTATATTTCAATAGCAGTTCCTCTCTTTTTTTTAATGTATTTAATTCTGAAATCACATCAAAAAAAAAAATTGACATCTGATAACAATAATCTATGAGTAAGAGTACCTAGCGCCATCTATTGCAAAATGTTTTTGTTAAAGTTATTCAAAAATGTAATTAGGAAAAAATTGAGCAAAAAAATAAAATTTTAGAAAATGGAACTAAATTATTGATGAATCCATTCATAATATTATGTATTTTTGTAATAATGATGGAATTATGGATAGAATTCAGTCAGTAAGAAAGAAATTGAATGTATACCCGTTATTTGAATAATCAGCAATACATACTCGTTATTTTGTAGACTAATCATTAACTAAGGATTTTACTTTCATAACAAAATTTTATAATGAAAAAATTGCAGTGCAAAAAAATTACTTTCAAAATTTATAAATTATCTTCCATTATAAAATATCAAGCATTTACATTTAAGAAAATTAGCGTAACTGATTACGGATGGGGAGGACCTGCGTTCGAATCCCGGCTCGGGAATGGATGTACTTTCTTTTTCTCTTTGTCTTTCTGTGTTTTTTGTCCTTTCCTCAGATGATGGATGAATGTGGCCCTCCCTATAAATGGATTTGTGCAACACCCCCTGTATTCTAGGGGGTGTTGGTATGTGGTGGTGTGGCGTGGGTGATGCTGCTCATACCTCCGTGACTTGGTTCACAGGTGCCCACTGGGTAAAGATAAAATGAGTAGCAGTTTCCGGCCTTGTTGCGGCTAATGGGCTAATGTACTATACTTGCTCATGGGTGCCCACCATTAGAAACAAAAAAAAAAACATTTAAGAAAATATACATGTATGTTTTGTTTAAATAACTATTTGCTATATAATATATTCAAAGTAAAAAATTTAAAAACAGAAAATCACAAAACATTTTATTTGAAATGGATATATTTTGTTAATATTTTACCCGTAATAAACTTTTCACTATTTCATTGAATAAAACTGGATGGCATTCATCGATAAAAAAAATGTTGTTCGACATTACATAAGAAGTTGGAAACAAATTTTATGCTAAAAATAAAAATTTTGTAAATAACATATTTTGTTTAACATAAATTGCAAATTCCCTAATAAGCAAATTGTTAATTAGATGTAGCTTTATATTTGCATTAAAATTGCTATGTGGCACTTAAAAAGAATAAAACAAGATAAAGAAATAACTTATTAAAATTCAATATACTGAAACTTCAGAACATTTCTAACAATAAAATATTATTGATGCCATTTAATGGAAATTATTTTTCTGTTAAATATTTATTTTGATAGCATTTTTCATATTCCATTCGTACAGCGAAACAATTTCCTTTTAGAACACAAAACAAATGATATTTCATTTCTTTCTTAATAATCACATGGTTTTGTTGATTTTTTAAAACGATCTTTAGAATAGTTTTCAGTTGTTAGATTTGCATTATAGTGAGACATAATTATGAGGAAAGGGCACAATTTTTTTTAATAAAATAACCTTTTTCTACATAGTGAAATTTTTCATGCTCCATTCATGTTGCTTTTGCGAAATACATCTTTTTATAGGACTCTATTCAGCTAAGAGTATTGTTTAAAAATTTTAATTATTTTACTGATCTCATGCTTTGCAAATGTTTGATTTAATATATTTGTAAAATAGATGTAATTAAAAATTAATTATTTATTTCTAATAATATTTAATTTTAAATGAATAATTAAAATAATAAAAATAATTTATTTAGTTTTTTTTTTTTTTTTTTTTTTTTTTTAATGTACTTTTTTATAAATCTGGAAGTTCTTTAGACTTTAAAGAAACTTAACTATTCAAGTTCTGACTCCATCAAGCTAGATATGCCAATGACTTATTTTTATATTAGGTTGGAGAAAAAGAAATCCATTATTTTTACGTGAACATTATGCAACTTTTTTTGGATTCGTTTTGTAAAAAGGTTTAAAACAGCTTTCATGTAGATTTTTAGGTCTTGCGCGTTACGACTACTGACATGCGGTTAACTTCGATCATTTTTGATATTTTATAGACATTTTCGACGATGCTGTATCAACATGCGAGGTGCATCTCTAACATCAAAAATACCCGAACGGAATCGACGAAGCAAAAATTGTACGTAACTGGTTGTCAAATTCTTATATAGGACGATAAACACCTTTCACAATTTTAGCCACCCGGCTATCTTTTTCGCCGTTACAAGAGAAAAACGAAAATGTATCGAATTTTCTGTTAGTTGTCTTCCATTTTTAAAACCTTGTACTCGTAACTGAATGAATCAAACAAAAAACCGCAAGAGGATATTTTAGTGTCAAATGTCACCTTTCCAACGAGCATAAATCTGAAATTGTTTGATAGATACCTCACGAGATATCGATCACTACAGACGTCTACCGAAAAAATAATGGATTACTTTTTCCCCAACCTAATGTATAAAAATAATAAAGAGATCTTTTTTGGATCAATTTCTAATTCGATCGTAGCAGATCGAAAATTGAAAGCAACAATCGCTATTTGAATTAGAAAGAGCAGATCTTGAATTTATGCAGAAAGCACAAATGGAATTGGAAAAAGTTAAAATAAACGCTGAATTAGAAAAACACAAACTTGTAAGAAAGAAATTACCCAAGTGAGATAAATTCTAATACAGATATTTGTGATGAAATCCTGAGTAAGAAGAAATAAAGACAAAGCTATATTAAAAAAGTGCCCAGCTTTAACTTTACCTATTCAGAGAATAATTGATGGTTGGAATTAATTTGTGCTTCGTCTTTTAAAATAAAAAATGTACCTTAAGAATTTAAGATGGGAATTTTATTAAGTATTCATGGAGAAAATGTCCTAATATTTTAAGGTGTAGGGATAAGTGATTATGATAAACTGAAAGATACAATCTTTAAAAGAATATGAACCAGCAACTTTTCTAAAAAACTTTAAAAGGGCAAGAAATATCGGAAGTGTAACACGCGCGATTTACGCTTCATTTGTCTTTTAGTTTGCTACAAAATTGCAGATTTAAAAAAGTGACGGATTTTGGAAGAATTAATAGTCAGTCTTAAAATATACCATTCATTATATTTTTAAACTAAATATACAACACCTAAATATAAAACAACGACAAGATTGGTGCAAAGCAGAATAAATGGAAAAAAATGAGACATGCCTTCACGTTAAAATTTTAAAATCTATTTCTGATATATTGTTTAATTATCAAAACCCAAGTCTTATATAATAAAATCAATAAGGTAAACACATTTAAATATATAGTATCTCTCTAAAAGTCGCGAAGAAGCAAAACCGAAGTCGAAAGTACAAAAATGTAGAATGTTATAAGTGTCAGGAAAATAATTTTGGGGATAGATTGTGGAAACACAATATACGAAAACAAACGTTAAAAGATATGCCGCTGTAGCAAAACTAAACTACCAATATTTATCCTTATTAGTTGACCTTCACCCGTTGAAATAAACATCAATGTACGTGAAAGGAAGGACTTGAATTCTGTGGTAAATTCTGGGACTCTAATCTGCAGTTTTAAGTTGCTTTCCAGCACAGATAATAAAGAAAAGAAAAGAATTATTTTGAATTAATGCTATTGTTAGGACGAAACCAATGCAAATAATGTCACTTAATAGAGATACAGCATTAATATATCCCGTAGAATGAATTATCATATAGATAAGTGTAGGTTTCGTTTCGTTATGTGTCACTGATTTTATCAGAGAGTGAGCGTTCTCTAAAAGAAAAAAAGTGATGCAAGTCGAGTTTTAAATAAGCATTTCGCAGAAGAGTGTTCTTGAAACAAATGTATGAAAACAATATATTTGAAAGAAAGGAAAGATAGCGCGCTCGTTAATCAAGAATGGTAAGGATGATTTAAATGAAAATTCTAAATTTTTTTCATATAAGTATAAATAAAAGAACTATTTACCTTTATTTTAATAAGAAAAATTTTGCACTGAAGTTAAAAGCGAAAATGTGAATTTTCTCTTTAATTTTTTTTAAAGATAGTTCACAATTTCATCAATTTACATATATAGGTGGAATTCTTACACATTATTTAAAAATTGTTTTTAGTTATTCCTCTAGATATACTATATAACAGGGGTAGCTAAGACGTCGACCGCGGTCGATTGGTAGACTGCGAAGACAGTTTAGATAGTCCACGTGACCATTCCGATAATGACCTCGGATATTAACAATTTAATTTATGACATAGAATCAAGGAATTATTTAAAATAAATATTTACCACAGTCTACGATTTAAAATCCAAAACTAAATGTGCAAAGATTTATGTATGATTAAAAGTTTACGATTTATATAAAACCGAAAACGGACATGATGAGCGCGATTAAAACATTAAAAAAAACTATAGAAAGGTATGCATCTCAATAAAGAAAACATGAATTGAGAAACTTCAAAAATATGAAGGTAGAGCGCATCCATAATCCAAACCAAGACTTCGAAGATTTCGCTTAATATTTACTTGTTTTGTTTGAAGAATTTGAAAGAAGATTAGCTGACTTAATTAGATTGAGAGAATACTCAATTTTATGATATTCCATTTAATGAAAATGTCAACATTGATGGAGTATCTGAAAAAATAGGACATTTAATAGATATCATATCAGTCACGGTCGAGGAAGAAATTATTAAATTAAGATGCGATATATTTCTTAATTCCAGAGCATATTTAGAAATACTGATTTTTGGAAATTAATTTCTCAGGAAACGTTTCCAAATATTTTCAAACTGATTTTGTATTTGAAATCATATTTTGGATCGAGGTATCTTTGCGAATCGGCTTTTTCAAAAATGGACATGAAAATAGAAACATTGGTCGCATTTAACAGATGAAGATATTATTTCGTGTTTATGCATTGCAATAAGCTCGTACCAGCCACAATATGATAAACTTGCCACAGATATACAGTGAAAAATTTCAACTAAACAAAGTGAATAGGATGGTCAGTTTTTGGTATATGAATACTTTGATTATTTTCGTCAGTAAATTTTTATTCTGTAAATATTAATATTAAGTTATTATTTAGAAAAATTACATAATTTACCATTTTTTCTTGTTACCGAAAATAAATATGTACGTTAATTTAGCTCTGCCATTAGTAGACCGCCTTCGATTTTTTAAATGCGGAGTAGACCCCAGATCAAAAAAGTTTGGCCAGCCCTGCTATAGAACATCAAAGTGACATATTTTTTTTATCAAATATGGTCAAAGACAATATATATATATACACTACTGCTGCCATTAAGAAGGCGACATGCTACAGACGTGAAATTTATACGAAAGGAAGACGGTGCTGTGATATGCAAATGATTAGCTTTTCAGCGCATTCAGACAAAGCAGGCGACAGCAGCGACACGTACTTTCTGTTTAAATGATTAAATTGTTCAGTTTGTTCCTCATACACAAATTCCATTTGAACGTTGTTGCCTGATGAAAAGTTGTTGTGATGTCTCGTGTAAGAAGGAGAAATACGTACCAGCACGTTTCTGACTTTGATAAAGGTAGAATTATAGCGTAACGGGATCCAATGACTGTTAGCAGAATATAGAATCGATGGGTTCAGGACGGTAATACGGAATGCCATGCGGGATCTCAACGGCCACCTATCACTAACAGCCGAGAAGACAGGCATATTATCAGCATGGCCGTAATGGATCGTGCAACCACGTCACGAGCCATGAATCAAGAAACGGGGTCGTTTGGAAGACAACAAATTTCTGCACTAACAGTTCGACGACGTTTGCAGCCGCATGGATCAGCTCAGAGACCATGGCTGCGGATTCCCTTGACGCTGCGTCATAAACAAGAACACCTTCAATGGTGTGATCAACGATGAACCTAGGCTCACAAATGGCGAGACGTCATCTTTTAAGATGAATCCAGGTTCTGTGTACAGCATCATGATGGTCGCATCCGTGTTTGACGGCATCGAGGTGAACGCACACTGGCAGCGTGCATTCGTCATCGTCATACTGGCCCATCACCTGGCGTGATGGTATGGGGTGCCATTGGATACACGTCTCGGTCACCTCTTGTTCGCATTGACGGCGCTTTGAACAGTGCACGTTACATTTCTGGTGTGTTACGATTCGTGGCTTTACCCTTTATTCGAGCCCTGCGAAACCCTACGTTTCAGCAGGATAATGCCCGACCGCATGTTGCCGCTATTGTACGGACCTTCCTTGATGCGGAACATGTTCGGCAGTTGCCCTGGCCAACACATTTTCTAGATCTTTCACCAATAGAAAACGTCTGGTCAATGGTTGCCGAGCGACTGACTCGTCACCAAACGCCAGTCACTACGGTTGATGAACTGTGCCATCGTGTTGAAGCTGCATGGGCATCTGTACCTGTACATGCAATCCAATCTCTGTTTGACTCAATGCTCAGGCGTATAACTGCTGTTATTGCTGCCAGAGGTATTTTAAATTTATTTAACTTTTTTGAGTATAAAAATCTTAATAAATCTTCCTGAATCTTAGAGAAATTGAAGAACCGTCTTGATATCATATATTTTAAGAAAAAAAATTTGAAAATAAGTTCAGTTAAGGGACTGATGTTAATGTTAGATGGAAATAACTGCATTTGTGGTATTCCTATTGAAGGAATATATGAAAATATTTTATTGATGAGAGAAATAATTAATATTGCGAATAAATGTTTAGTATTATATAATACAACATGAGAATTAAATATAATAAGTACTTATAAGAATATTAATTAAATATTCATATAAATACATGAATCATACGATATGTTATAATTAAAATTTCGTAATCAATCATTTAGTTCACCGCCTGACTTCGGATGGGGAGCTCCTGGGTTCGAATCTAGAGGGAAACGAAATGGCAGATGCAGCTGCTAAAGCTGCATTGTCTATACTTCATTCATTTGTCCCTCTTTTCGACGTGAGAAGGGTTGTAAAAAGATTTGTAAATTCTCTCTGGCAGGAGTCATGGGATATGCAGGTCACAAACAAATTGCATACCATTTTCTCATACCTCATTCCTTCACCACTTTTACCGTTACGAAGTGCGGATGTTCGTCGAACTCGCCTTCGTATCGGACACACACGTTTCACACACGGACATTTGTTTCTAAGTGAACTAAATCCATGGTGTGAAACATGTGATGAACCATATACAGTTTATCATATTTTAATTTCATGTCATGATTTTAACAAACAGCGCTTACACTTTTTTAATACTTATTTTTTTAACATTATTTGATTTGTTGGAGGAACCACCCCACAGAAATTTATTTGCCTTTTTAAGAACGATAGGTTTTTTAAATTTTCTCTAATTAATGTTTTACATTTTATTATTGTAAATATATATAAACAGTTAAATTTCAATAATATTATATACAAATATTTTTGTTTTTTTAATGGATTTTAATGTTGCTTAGAATTTAATAAAAATAAATAAGTAAATAAAAAATAAAAGCAAAATAAAAATTTTAGTCTTGGCGCCTTTGTTGGAGGAACCACCCCACAGAAATTTATTTGCTTTTTTAATAACGATAGTTTTTTTTAAATTTTATCTAATTTATGTTTTATATTTTATTATTGTAAATATATATAGACAGTTAAATTTTAATAATATTATATACAAAGATTTTTGTTTTTTTAAAGGATTTTAAATTTGTTTGGGTTTTAAAAAAATAAATAATAAATAAATAAAAAATAAAAGCAAAATAAAAGCTTTAGTCTTTGCGCATCACGTCCTCTTTTGGACCTAGTGCCATAAACCCAGCCAACCAACCTGGGTTCGAATCCCGTTCGCGCATAAATGTACTTTTTCTCTCTCCTGTCTCTGTCCTTTCCTTATATAAATGGCTAATGAATACGCCTAGTATAATATACCTTGTATAAATGGGAGGCCCACCCTATAACCGACCTGTAGAATGTGTGTACTGAGGAAGTCGGACTCAACGCCAATTCACTGTTCAGATGGAAAAATAAAGCAGTATAGTTGGAAAAGTGGCATACTGGCAGCCTGGCTGGCAAACGACAAAAAAATGAATAAATAAATAAAATAAACAACATTTAGTTCAAGCAGTATAAATCAACAATCGATTATCTCAAGAATATATCAAAAGCTATAAAATATATAGTGAATCACAGTCAAAAAAAAAATTAATCATCTCGCTTTTTTATACTAATACTCGTATTCATTAACATTTAAAAGAAAATTTACCTTTTATTTTATGTATAACTTTCAAATTTAACTTTTGATACATACTTTGGAGATGACGTCAAAAATAATTTCAACTTATCAAATGTTTCAAAATTATAGCATTTTTATATTATGAAATGTTTTGTTAGAAAATTGAAACAAAAATTTATTAGACAAATAATCTGCTCAAATGTATATTATTTATTTTTCAAAAGCGTGAATTAATGAAATAATAATTTTATGAAAAATAGAAACTTGAGTTTTATAAAATAAAAAAACAGATTCTTTTTGATTGAGTTAGAATATAAAATTTACGAAAATTTAGTTGAATTTTATAATATTTAGAAAATTTTATTATTATTTTTAAGAAGATTGTAATATTTTTACAATATGAAATTTCCGTTAATGAATATTAATTTTTTTTAATACATTTAAAATTTTTAGAATTTTTATATTTAATAAATTTTTAGAATTATTTAGCTACGCGCGCGCGAGAAGATATTAAATTTTTAGTATTTAAGGAATTTTATATTGATATTTTTAAGTGAATTTATTAATAAATGGAGTTATATGTGTAAACATAAAAATCAATTACATTTTAATTTCTATGATAGTGAAATCAATTATATCAGTTAACAGATCAATTATTGCCAATAAGATTAAAAAAGAAAAAGATTTCGGGGAAATTATTGATCCACAAACAATCTGAAATACTAAATTATTAAACGATTATAGAGAAATATAATGAGTTAAATTACAATGTATCAATAAAATACCACCTCATCATTAATGTATTTTAATTAATTTGAATTTTAAATAATGTTTTCCATTGTTAAATTTCGTATTATATAATTCAAAAACAGTTTGATAAGATTGAACTATATCACCGATAATATTATTTATCTTTCACACATAAGTTAAAACCTCTCTGCAACACTCATAATTGAACCTGTTTTTTCATAAAATATATTTATTATTATGAAATCATATAACTTTTATATCCTTATTGTAAATTTTTGCTTCAGAAAACTTGCAGCATCGTTTTATTCTGTAAAATTCATGAGATATTAAATGCACAATTAATCTCTATGTAAATCTTATTATAACTATTTTTAACATGTTTAAAATGTTTGAAAATATTTTTATATATGATGACTTAAATAGATTTGCATTAATGAAAGCTTATCTATTTTATAAAATTCTTAATACATATCAGGCAAAAATATTTGAATTTGAGAAAAGAAAAATAAAACTATAAATGACAAACAATAAATAAGCAATAATTTTGAATAAGAAAAATTATTATATTTATTTCTAACGTAAACAGATATAATATTGGGTTGTTCGGAAAGTCATTTCGTTTTTCCTACCTGAATTAGTTTTTTGCTAGTGAAAAGAATCCATTTTATGAATATGAAATCATACTACGACCAGAAAGATGGTAAAAGGTATTGCACTAGAATTGACAATATACAATTCAATAAGATATTTATTCGCTATATGTTTTTTATTTTCATATGAAACGAAATAACTTTCCGAACAACCCAATATAAAGATAAACAAAATTTATAAAATTAGAGATAAATAAAGTTTATTATTACAAAATAAATATTTTCACTAATTGTATAAAAAATCAAAATCTATAATGTAGCGAAGATACAATTTATATGATAATAAGCACATAAAATATATTATTAAATTTCCCCATCTAAATTTTTTTCTTAAAGTAAAAAACAATCTCAATTAAAAGAGAAAAATAATTAAAATATAAAATACATTTCAGACGGTGCAATTTGATTTTTTAAAGTTTACAACTTTAGCGGCTAATGCAGGATGATTTTTTGATATTTCAGAAAATCTTCCACTAATTTCTACATTGTCAAAATGATTGCTGATAAAATTCATTACGAATCTGTTTAGTTCCTTGTCCATGGGGTTGTTGGAAAGAATCAAGACATCCCATGCATTAGAATCATTAATTAAAGATGGTATAATTGAGGAACAAGTTTTTTTCAGAGAAGGCATTTTATATTTGTCTGCGATAGTATACAAATCTCGAATTATATCCCACCGCTTAGTGTCCACAGACCCTGTGTAAAGAAACTTAAGGAAATAATCCAGAACGAATACAGTCATGTCATTAATTTTAATAACTTCTTCATTCTCCTCTTTTACTATCATATTATGCAAATGTGGACAACGGGCACGAAGGACGAACTTATGAGCAGACATTTTAATACTATTTACTTTGAGAGCAACATCACAGAAAATTTAGAGTCGTAAGCCAGTTTTAAATCTCCTATGGTGCGTTGGGCAGATACTTTTGCCATTTGTTCTTCTGTTTCCTCATTGACCTTTGCAGTGAGTTTTGATTTAGACTTCATACAACAACCGAAGATCTTGATATTCCCTTTGACAATCAGCATATCATTAGGGAGGCAAGCAGCGATTACGTTTCTAGACCAGATTAGCGAATCCCTTTCTTGGCGTTTTTCAGAAAGTATTTCCAACTTTTGAAATATGCCAGACATGCACCAACGAATCATTTTATCCTTGCTTTCCATCAGGAACATGGAACTTCTCTGGGTAAACACTTTTTCTTTGTGATCACACATACTTAGAGTAGGAAGTACAGTAATGCAGTTATTCCACTTATCCACTCGTTGAAATCCTACAGAAAGTTTAAAATTACGATTCTTACGTTTTGTAACTTTGATTACACTGCGTAATTTAATCTTTCGCTCAGATTCCCATGAAAACGTATCACCATACACTTTTTTGAAGCAATGTGATGCATTTGTTATTTTCCATTTAAATTCATGGATGTGAGATACTATTTCGCTCTTCAATACGATTTCATTTTCCTCCATGTTGATTTTAAGCACAATATGTTTACTTCTTATCACCTCTTACAATGAACTCATCAAAAGATTTACCAGGAAGACTGAAGACTCAGCAAGACTTACCAACAAGAAGAACTCATCAAAAGATTTACCAGCAAGACGGAAGACTCAGAAAGACTTACCAGCAAGAAGAATTCATCAAAAGATTTACCAGCAAGACTTATTAAGTATTTTGCAAACAAATTTTTGTTGAGATGAGAAACGTAATTGAATAAATCACACCCACCTTAACTAGATAAGGCGCACTTATGACAAAGTCGCAAAAATTGAACTGTGAGGTCGAAACAAAGCGCTGATAAATCTAGATAAGAGCATAAAAAAATGAAAGGGTAATGCTGATTTTTTTTCTATTCATAAAACGAAGAGAATGGTAGGAAGGTTTAGATCCGACTATGTTATATTCAGAATTAAATTATAATTATGTTTATAATATTTTTTATACACAACAGAATTATTGCGTTGAATTGTAACGATAACAATTTCTAAGGCCATTTAAGATTTACAGCTGAATTCAAGAAACAATGTTTACCAATCTATTTTTATGAAATTTACCAATCCATAGATTAAGAAACTTTTGCTTATCTTAGCTTACATTTTTAAATAAAAATGTGGTCAAAAATGTTAAGAATGAACAACAAATGTAACAAAAGTACAAAAATGACACGATAATGAATTTCAAATTAATTTGTTAACGCAGTAAATCGTTATCCATGAGAAAGTAGTAAAGTTTGCTTATTGGTGAATAAAAAATGAGTAGTTTTCGATTTAAGATATGGGGTTTCCAAATGAACCTAATACTGCACCAAATATTGCTATCATACTATTAAACAGTATCACTTGTACATTCATAAAATTTGAAAAATCTTATAAAAATTCAGAAATAGTATTTATTTGT
>JAPDSC010054626.1:25656-43971 GCA_026290005.1 Latrodectus geometricus
AAATATTATGTAATTTTTTTAACTGAGGATTTAATCTGAGAAAAAAATAGAGAACCAGGGTTCAACTTTTTGAACCTTCAATCCATCTTATCAAGTGTTCGATTGTTCCATCTCTACTTTTTATACAATATGAAAGTAGTTTGATTCAATTTAAGTACATCGTCTGGTCATAAATAAATTGTTGAACTCTTACTTAATAGATGTATATTTGATACAACATATTACGTCTGCTTATTGACTAATTGCTAATTTATACTTTTAAGAGGCTTATTAAGAATGGCAAGGTATAAAACAAACACCATACGGCGTACATCAACTGCACCGGAATGAAATGCACTGTGACAGAATTATTTCAAGCCTTTCATGTGAGAAGAAAACTTAAGAACTTCTAACAGCAGAACCGTCTCAAAAATAAGTTAAGAAAAGAAAAACATCAACGAAAACAAATTCTGGCATAAATGACTGAAAATGACATAACCCTTTTTTTCCCGCGGTTGATCCCGAAGCGACATTTTGAACCAATTCCAAGTAAAACAGATTATCAGAATAATATATCCTGTCTTTCTTGTATAAAGGAAAAAAAAAAAGTCTCCCAGAGAGATTCGGGAGACCCTCCTCAGGATGCGATTTATTGCAAATGAGATACTGATGACGGACACTCGACGGGAGATAGGGACTCTGTGCCAACCGGCTCTTTAGTGATTACAACGACATCTGGCGGAAGAGTGGCTTTACTAACTAAAATATAATAAAGTGACAGAAATGTAAGATAAGAATCATGAAAACTAATTGGTATTTTCCTAGGAAAAGATCCATTTAGCCTATTTCGTATATGGTACCTTTTGGGTGAAAAGTAATGACTCGACAATAATTAATTCAATTCGTTCATAAAGCTATTTATAAACTATTTAAAGACTTGAAATTTTAATATATTCAGCTTTATCTAATAAAAATAATTTTTGTGCAGAGTGTGAATTCATTAACGTTGAATTCATAAATACCATAATAAACAAATTTGTACATAAAATATTATACTATATGAGCTACAATTTCAAAATTAAACATAATTTTATACATGCTTGTATGTTTCATATATAAGCATTTATTGTAAAATAATATTTTTTTTTATCCACGCAAAGTTATTAGTCATCTGTTTTGCATATCTTTAAAATAAAAGTTCTCAACAAACACATCATATTGAAAATTATTATCGTTATTTTACTAACCATTTTAATTTTTTTAATCCAGTTTTAACCAGTTTCATTGCTTTCTTCAAACTGAATAATTTCGACAAATTTAAATATGGTTTTCAGACCTTATTAAACTTATTTTTTATGAAGTAGCAGGTTTTGGATATCAAAATAGTAAGTAAAAAATGACAAAAAATAACGGATAAAAGAATTTTATATGTTTGCCCATTAAAATTTATTATGTAAAATATTAATTTAATATCAACTGAAATTTGCACATACATATAAATATACGTATGCGGATTTCAATTAATATTCAATTAACATATTACATAATTTTAATATTAGATTAGATATTTCGCTTCTATTCAGGTATTAAATATCTATTCAATTGAGAAATGTTACGCTCTCTGTTAACGTGATATTAACAGTTTAAAATTAAAATGATCTTACGCATAATATTTAACCATTTTAAGAACAAATTTTAGATGTTATCAGTCATTAGCCTCAAAACCAGTACATTTCATATCAAAAACTCATACTTAAACCTCAGCAGCATTTAAGAACTTATTATACAATTTTAGCAACTTATTTGCATACTTTCATTCATAATTTATCTAGCTAATCTGACCAACCATTTTGAATATCTTGGTATTAAATTAAAGATAATTACTTAAAATCATCTAATTTTCTTTCCATTCATTACCTATTTTGTTACCGCACCATTTTTTTTAACCAAAAATCCACTTATATATTTCTGTCACTTTTAACGAAAAATTCCCATTTATATAAATCTACACAACTGAATTGTTTTTTATTCTATCAGTTCTGTTTATTCTATCATAATTATAATTATTTATTAATTAAAAATGCGATTTTTCATTGTAAATTTATTATAATTTCTTTTGTAAATATCTTATAAGAGTTTTTTTAAACACATTTAGCATTCTTATTCAATGTTAAAAGACAAATTTTGTCAAAATCTGATATCCGCCTTTTTAAAACTTATTTAGTGATTAATCGTAATAATATGAAGTAGTTATTAATTATATATATTCCAGTTAATATGTAATCATTAATCGTAAATATCCTAAAATTAAAATCCTGAAAATTTACAATAATCATCATTTTAATGAATTAGTGTTCCATTTATTGAAGTTAGTCCTAGTGATAAAAATTTTCTTTGTTCTAATATTACAAGCTACACGCAGCCTTAATTAAGAATCATAGTAAAATTTGTAATTTTCTTTAAGCATCAAACAATATATTTATGTCATCATATAAATACTTTCCATTCGCTGTGACGTCATTGCAAGTTTGAACTATGCAATTTCCCTTCAGCAACTGGCAACTGCTTTAATCGTTTCTTTTTCTTATGCTCTCTTCATTTTTGTTTATGGTTCCACAGTGACACCAGCGGGAAAAGTTGAGTTGTCTTTGAAAGAAACTGCTGACTGCGCTGGCATAAAATCTTTCAAAAGAAGGCATTAGAACAAATGAATTAGGTAATTTTTGTAAGTAGAATATTTTATTTTTCTCACTTTTGCATCTGTGAAAAGTAATGTGTTCGTACAGCTAATTTATGAAGTATATATATAAAATAGGGTTCTCTGCTTAAATGATACCACTACATTTCTAAAAATATTATAATTAACTGAATTTTTAATTTAGTTGAAAAAGTTTCCAACTATATTTGAATTTACAGTTTTACTCTAATAACACATTTAACGAAACATTAAAATGCAGTTTTTTAATGCAAATTAATTAGAATATGGTAAAAAAAAATCTCAAACTAATATTGATTTAATACTTAAAGGAAAAACGTCCAATTTGATTTTTTATTTATTAAGAGTGTGAACTCTTAGCAAATGTAAGGAAAATTGCTAAGTATAAACAAAAATGATTACTGTTGTATTTTAAAATATTTTGTACATAATTAAAATAAATTTAAATATTTAACTAATGAATGCTTCTAAATAAATTGTTGTTTTTTGCTTATGAACTTTAAGCAATTCAATATTTCTTAAAGGAACCCAAAAATTTGTAACACAACTTGTTGTGATTTATTGGGATTAATTTGACAGACAAAAATTTTCAAGCTTCTACACAAAAATTGAAAAAGTAGAAAAAAATATGATTAATTAAGATTTATTTTTGAATTTATGAGTTTCTTTATACATCTAAACATTTAAAGAGACAACTTGAGAAATCTATACATCAAAGTAATAAAGATAAAAATACTTGAGACTACAGCCTCATTTTATATCTATAAACTCATTATCTTAATAACTTAAAAGGGAAAAAATAAAAAATATGATACACGATTCAAGGGCTGCTGAAAAATTATTGCGTAATTATAAATATATATGACTAACAAATATTAAATTTGTATTAATTGAACTAATCATTGACTTGATGGATAAAATTTAACAATTCTTCCATTCTCACAAAGTTTAAAGTTGGTAGGAAAAAGGAATTTTGTACAATTTTACATATTTAGAAATATTTGAATGAATATTAGTACATCCTTCATCACTTCTAAGAAATAACTATGTTTATAGAATATCAGTAAATTTTCAATAAGAAGGTTAAACTACAATTAAAAATTGTACATGATAAATAATTTGATAACTAATAGATAAATTAAAAAAAACTTAGATTCCATATTTCTTAATATCTCAGTGAACTAACTAAATTATAAAATAGTTTCTATCCTCTTAAGTAGAGAGATAAAAGATAAAAAAGACAATGGTAACTTATCGCAGTCTCCTCTTCATCATCTTTCCATTTTGGGAGACTACTGGACAAAATAAAAAGTTTCATAAGTGTAGCTTATCATTTCAAATAACCAAATTTTGTAAAAAATTGTTAGTCTTACAAATGAGGGTGTGTGAAACAAAATAATAAAACTAGTTCATATTACTCCTTTCCCCATGACTTAAATTATTGGCATATGACTTCCTTATAGCTTCAGAAATAAATTGCACTTAGATAAAAGTACTTAGCTCCCAAAAAATGGAGAATTGGTTTTAAAATAGAAGTAGGTCATATAATTTCATATGCTTAAAAAAATTGAAGGAAATTAGCAAATACATTTTTTCTGCTCTAAGTGGTAAGTAAACTTACCACATACTTTAAAAAGGTAAGATGTGAGTAAATGATCCCTGTTAATTTAAAAATCCTTTCTGTTAGAAAATTCTTAGTTGGGCTTGAAATCTTCACTCAAAATTAATGTTAACAACTTCCAAACATTTTCAATTTGTCACTCCCTATAGGATTAAATGAGATGCAACTTAAGAATTTAAATATCACATGATCACTCAATACTGAAACTTTGAATTTAATACATACATTCTCCTTTAAGTCTCAAAATCAATGTGTGACAATATTGAAAATCATTATCTTCAGGTAATCTTGCTTTAAAGGGTAAAAGTGTGTTAGGTATATAGTAAATCAAAAAGCAACTGGAGCTCAATATTTCTTTATGTAAAATGTCATATGTTTGAGTATATTTTGCAGCTTAATTGTAAAACACCTAATATGTCAATTATATTAACCAAATTTGATGTATAAGGACTTTAATGTTGAATCCATAGCATTTGAGTTGTTATAGCTCTAAGATTAGTAGAAAATGGATCAATAGAGGCTTAGGTTTATGACTGTCACATAGTATGACAGTTAGAATAGATTAAACTCATAATTCCACAATGACCCTGATGAATATCAAACCCATAATTTTCGAGATCAATTTTGTAATTGAGGAGAGACTCTAAGGTATGAAAACTCAGTTTAGATAAATAAATGCCCAAGGCAATTTTACCTTGAAATAAAGATTGTAAGAAAAAGAAAACATTAAAATTGAGAATTGCAGAAATCAGATTTACAGCCATAATTTTCGGTTCGTTGAAATCAGTAGTGAACTTTGATTATGCTTAAAAAAACCTTTTATGTTTTAGACGTTACTAGTGAGAAGATAGCAAAAGAAAATAAAAATGCAAAGTACAGATTATCTATTATCAAAATCATTACACTTGCCATTATTATAATATTTTGAACTAGTACAGATAACATTTATATCCAAGTTTAGTTTTTAAACAATAAATATCAGGGTGGTTAAAAAATATCATGCTTTGACTATGAAAATGGAGCAACTGTCTTAGCAGAAAGTTATTTTTACACCTATTAATAGATCAATTATAAAGAGTTTTCGGTTTAATACTGTTTTTCATAAGATGGTTTCATCCTATATTTGCTCTTGCTTCAGAAGTGAAACTAAGGATATTTTATATCCAAATTTTACAGAGTTTAAGTGTAAAAAATTCATAACTGAAAAAATTTTATACATATTTTTAAAATTCTGAAATTAAATTATTTAAAATTTTGCTATAGATAAACAGGATTACCTTTTTCGGGTTAAAGCAATAATGAAGTAAGTAAATACTAATGTAATTCAACTAGTATTCACCAGAATTTTAAAGGTAAATTTTCCAAGAATATTATGATTATTCCATAAATATTGTGAAATACCATCCTTTAAAGTAACTGCCTCCAAAATATTTCTGGATGACATTTTTGGAGTCAAAAAATCTCATTATTTACAAATATTTATATATAAATACCAAGTCTAGGAAAGTTAATTAGTAAAAATATTACATATTTAAACTATCAATTTTTGAATGTAAGTTCATCAAATATTTTTTATATTAACAGTAAAAATAACATTGTTTAAATTAATATTTATTATAAGAATTTAAAGATATACGATTGTTTTAATTGTTTTATTATTAACTTGAATAAATTTCCCTCAACATATGTATATATTATAACGATCTTCTAAATTAAAAATGTGATGCTCATATATATATATTTCAAAAGTGATATACATCATATATTTTTACTTTTTATATACATCATAATGAATAAAAGAAATAACTCTGAAAAGTCCGATCCTTTTCGTGATCTATGGCTATATTTGCTTTATATTTAAGAAAAGAGTAAAAAGCAGACCGATATTTTATGTTGACGTATATTTTATTAAAGCGTGACGTATATTTTACTTCTGTAACGTTTAATAAATATTTTACTCTTTCATATAATTTATGTAGAGAAATAGAGATACATTTCATTATCTCCTCTAAATCAACATTGGTACTAAATTATGTCCTTTGCTATGGCCACCGAATCAGAGAACTTTTTTCAATTTATTAAGTTAGTAACTACTTAATGGAATAAGTAATAAAATCGTCAATTTATAGCTAAAGTTTTGTATTAAAAATTTTGTATTGATATATATTGTATTTATATTGACAGAAAATTATAGGTTACTAAAGTTCCTGAAATAAATATTCGTAAAACTTCACTTTATAAATCTGAAGTCATATGTATATTAACTAGAATTTTATGAAAATTTCGTTGGAATTAATTCATTAACGTGTCATAATAATTAAATCCTTTAAATTTTTTTTAATATTTTCATTTTGAAATAGAACTTTAAAACTTCGTTCATCTCAAGAATCATTTCATAAGGATTCTTTGCTTCTTGATGTTTTAGCCTGAAATATATAAAGAGTTTAAATACACAGGATTTTTGCCATTTTGAGTTTATCTTTATATGTGATGACGTTTATGAGAATTAAGGGATTGCAATATCTTCACATTCATATACAGAGAGATGTGAATGATGGAAAACATATTTTAATTGTTGCATTTCAAAATAGGAGAATTCCTTTAAGTAATTAATAATTGAATTAACAATTAAGTATACTAGTATGAATTTATGCATCTGAAAATATATAAAATATCATAATATTATACGCAATTGGCTAAGAACAGAGTTACAAATTTTATGATTGAAGCTTCAGTTAAAATAGGATTTTTTTTTTATTAAGAGTTGTCTCAGCATGAAAAAGGGCAGTTATATATTGTTCTTTGATCAACCTTGAAAATTGAAGTTTTTAGTACACAGATTCGTCTAAAATATATTTTCCTGGGTATTAATTCAATTATTACATCTTTTCTGGTGACATGTAGCCACGTATATATTAATTATTACTTATAATTCTACGGCCAATAAACATCACAAGAGGAATAAATCATAGTGGCTCTACACCATCTAATCTCCATATCCTCACATGGAGTTAGTTTTCAAATCTTCTATTACAATTGGAGATGATTATTTTCCTTATTGAGAGATGAGCTGACTTTTTTGGTCTAAAGTTATGGGCCTTTCTGTTTAATTGTGCTTAATGCGCAACCATTTTAATAAAGCTTTTGTATACATTTGATTTCTTACTTGGGAACAATTTTGATATATCACCCCCCCCCAAAAAAAAATTAAGCGCCAAATCTGGCACTCCCTACGGACTTTTTAGGGTTGCTGTTTCTTATTTTGGTGTTACCAATTTAGGCTTTTTCAGCTTTTAGGTTTTTGCTGTTACCAAATTTAGTATTTTCTTGTATTTTGTACCATTTTCTGAGTTTTTTTTCAAAGTTTTTTATGTATTAATTATTTGTATTTAGCGAGAATTCAACTTGGCGAGGAAAATCGGTTCCAAAAACAGGTATTTAGGTTGGCGAGGAAAAAAAAAGTCGCCAAATTTCCGATTTGGGGGGTATATCAAAGTAGCTCCCTTGCTTGCAATGGTTTTGCTTATTAGTCCTGTATTCCTAAATTTTTGCGAATTTTATGACATGATTTCAGATTTATTTTCCCGCTGTAGTTTGATATATGTTTCATTCAAAACTGCAGTCATTTTATTTTAAAATTATCATTTTAGAGCAATAAATCTAGTGCTTTATACTAAAAAAATTATTTTTATTTTACAATTTCAAATTCCGGTTATCATAAAGTTATATCATATTCGGTAATCGTTGTTATGACTATCAATATAAGGAACCACTGAATATCAGTTTAGAGAAAATAGCAATATAAAGTTTTAGAAACATTTCTGAAAATGTAGCTAGATTTTGTCTTTCATATTAAACATATGAAAGACAAAATCTAGCTACATTTTTTTTTTTTTTAACATCATTAGTTCTCTGGCTCATACTTTTAAGCAGTGAATTTTGTGCATTCTCAATCGGTTGCCATGGTGACGGCGTAACAGATTTATTTCTTACAATTATATTAAAATCAAAGCTCAGTTACCCTGATTGGAAATATTAAATTCTTCTAGACATTATTGAATTTCTAAAATACTAGCTCAAGCGGAAAAATTATAAACTGAATTGAATTCTTAAAATGATTTATAAGTATCGTTAAACTGAATATGACATTTAAAATTTCTTTCATTTGTTGAATTTATTTTTGTTTTGAATAATTTATAAAGCCATTATTTGTTTATTATTAAACATGTTTAGTTGAAATAAATATGAAAAACAATTAAATTAAAAATATGGGCATAATTTTCCCGAAAATAATTGTCTTATAACCAGATGTAATTTTTTAGATTCTGAACTGTTATTCAAACTATTTGTTTTTATTTTATTGGGAAAATTGAATTTAATAACCATAATAGTTAATAAAATATTTGCAAAAGAATTGAGAATGTAAAATATAAAATAAATTTGACGGATTCATGCGAAACCTTATTGTTTCTTGGGGATTGTATGAAAGAGTTTTAGAATACTTCTTATATTTGTAACTGAAATTATAGAAAAAACATGTTACAGTATTTTATAATACATGGTAAGATAAATATATCAAGACACATTTCCTCTTAATTTTGGTTTCTGACAAGTGACGAGATCAATATCTAAGAAAGTGATTTTCAACCATTGTACCATGGCACTTTCTAATGCTTAAAGTTTGTCACCAAATTTAAGAAAAGTATATAGTAAAAATGATAGTTTTTTATTACGAGTAAAATATGTTAAAATCAAAAAAATTACACTGTAAAAGCTTGTTATTCTTTAAGTTCCATATGTTTTACAGTTAAAAACTGTTTTTATCTTCGATAACTGTGGCCTTTCACAAAGTGAAATATTTGCCCCATGTGAGGAAATTTCAAATGTTTTCAGTATCTACAATTAAAATTTTCCACATCTTATTTGTGTGAGTTCGGTCATTTTCAGTATTAATCAACAAAAAACGAAAATAAGATTGAGACTGTTAAATGTAGAAGATGATATGAGAGTAGCATTGTCATTATTGCCGCCCACCCTGACTAATGAACAGCGTGCCTAGTTGCGGATGGGGAGGTCCTGGGTTCGAATCTTGGTTTGGTCATGGATGTACTTTCTCTCTCTCTCTCCCTCACTCCTGTCTTTGTCCTTTTCTAGTATGAATGGACTATGAATGGTTGCCTTTCCTATAAACGGGTATCTATGACATGTGTGTACTGAGGAAGTTGGACTCCACATCAAATCACAATTCAGTTGAAAAAGTGAAGCAGCGCACCCCATATTGCCAGCCTAGCTGCCACAAGACAATAGCAATAATATAAATATTATCAATAAAAATTAAGGTAATATTTTTCATTAAAAGTATCTTTATTATTACATTGTAATTAATCCCTTAATAAATGTTTAGTTGTTTTTTAGAACACATTATATTATTTTATTTTAAATTCAAAATTATCATCATAAACTATTTTACACAGTAAATCATAGGTAAGTAAACAACATCTAAACTTTTTTTCTTTGTGCCACCAAATTTTGAAACCTTAAAAATGTGCCTCAGCAATTTTTTGCTACGGCACATTTTTAAGGGGTTGATAATTACTGATCTGAACTTACATTAACCTCTTCAAGCTTCAATACATATCAAAAGACTTTTTTGAAATGTTTAGAAATGAATACGAACTTTATCAACATGATAAGTATTGAATTGAATTAAAATCAAACTATATTCCATCTAGAAATAGTATTAGGGGCTTTTATATTTAATTAGTATTGTATAAAACCTTAGTTAAATTGAAAATAACTGATATATGATGTAGCCATATTTATTAGTGAAAAATTTCAATAACAGGAAATCCATTTAATTTAAATTTTCTGTTTCTCTGTCTATCAATTCATTTTAGTTTAAATGTCTTGCAATTAGGTAAAAAGATTAAAAGAATTGTTCTACAATTCGAGGTTATGATTTTCCTGAGTTTTTCAAAATTTAAAAACACGAGTAACCTAATTTTAGTGTCTTAAATCCTTATATAACACATTGAGCTTTAATGTGATCTAATTAGAAAAAATCATTTAATATTTAAACGGCGCTTTTTATCTAATAACAATCATCAACTGCCAGGCATGCTATTTTTTTTTTATCTAAAACGCTTTATGTTTCCTTAACGTACCTCTAAACATGCTATTCCTATCTTCCCGAAAAACGCAAGCACATTAATGCTCCTTATTTTCTTGCAGTTACATTTCTGTTGACGATAAGAAGAAATAAATAAGAAAACGCGTCTTCCGCTGCCAGATTCTTTGACCGATGCGAACAACAGATAAAAATGAATGAAAGCAGAAAATATTTTTCTACTTTCTCTGCCTTTCTTGAAGGAAAGTGTGTTTTCAGCTCGCCAATCTGCAATACAAAAAGAATGAAATGTATACGAAATAATGAATTAGTTGGCGTTAATTATTTTTGATGATTCGTTTTAGCAATTGTTAATGTCAACATTTAGCTCGTAGTAGTTTTAACTTCTGATTTTTATTCTAAATAAGATTAATAGTACTCTTGATTCTTTAATAATTGTAGATTTTGTTATCAATTAAATTTGCGTCATTTTGAGTTCTTTTCAGTGCTAAGTTTTTGTGATCTATATATTTAAATGCCATAATAAATAGGCAGATTATTTTGAGTGAATGCGTTTTTAATTCTCGTTATAATGAATAAATTTTGAAAATATTCTTAAATTGAGTTATTTTCATTGTTTTCATGAAACATATAGTAATTGAGTTTCATTAATTTTATTCACAATACTGCAATTTAGAGTCAACATATAAATGAAATTAAAATTGCTTCATTGTTTATAATCATGTTTATTTAAGGTATTGGTAATAAATAATAAGGTTAGACTATACTTTAGGGTACCTCTTTGGTTCTCGCCAAGTTGTGATCGCGATTGATCGCCAAGCTGAACAAAACCGAATCGCGTTCTGATTGGCTTAGATCCAGTCGAGGCTGTGATTGGTTTATCGTTTTTAGAATTTTGAAAATCCAATGGACGCTGCATTATTTCTGAATGTTCAATCCTACCTGTTAGCACTGTAATCGGCGTGAACAGGAATAGTGCCAAAAAAAATTGCCGAGTTCGCCAAAAAGCACCCTAAAGTATAGTTTTACCAAAACTAAATACTATTTGTAAAACAAATACTCTTTTAAGATCATGATTTTTCTAATTTGCAGTAGTAGCGTGTGCTCTAGATATTTTGGATGATTGTCGAAGCTGTGAAGAATGCTTTTTCAATTCTGAAGTATAGGATTGAAAATTATCCCATTATCTCTATACTTTTATATCAATTTCATTGATAACATTATAATATAGACATTGATTACGTTCGTTAATTTTAGTGAACCTATAATATCGGGGAAAAATCATTCAATACATGTTTAGCTTAATTTTGGATATTTTTCTTGTTTGAATAAAGTAATGACTAATTTAGGACATTAATTAATATTATTCAATTAATATTTTTGAACGAATAAAATATTACAAGTCAAAGCAGATTGCTCTGAACAACGCAACATATATTTTGCTGTATGATACGTAAATCTAATCTCGAAACATCAGTAAAATCGCATAGTATTAAGATTTTCAAATACATGACTATTCCTCTTTTTTTTCAGAACAATTAATAATTAGCGATGTTTAATTACTCTTTTTAAGTATCAAAACGTATACAATCACATTTTAAACAAGTTTTAATAAAAACTAGTTCAATAATGTATAAACAATCCTGTTTTGCACCAGTTTTAGTGATGCTCTGTTTGAAATCATTTGTAGTTATCAAATTATAAATTTTAACCAACATATTTTATACATTGATTAATCTTCAATTAAAAACTTAATAAATTAATTAATCAAGTTTCAAGGAAATCAAAAAAAAAAAAACATTTTTAACATAGCATGTGTAAAAATAAACGAAAGTAAAAGCAGTTCTGTTTTTAAAAATATATATAAAACGCATTATTTATTGAAAAACATAGTTCTGTTGATATATGAAACTTCTTTTAGGTCTCAACATAATCACCTTCTGCATTTAAGAATTTGTTGTATATGTGCCAAAGTTTGATAATAAAATTCGGTTGCGTGTTTGAGCAAATGAAACATGAATTTAATCAGGATAACTTAGAGAAGTGAAAAAAATACACCAATAGTTGCATTAAAATACTCCATAATATAATGCAATCAATATCGAAAAGTAATAAAACTGGAATCATATCATTTATGCAAAAGTATTATTACTTATAATAATTTTCAGTGGGAAATCAATAAAAAAAGTCAATTTTCATGACACAAATGATATTATGTCACGAAAAAAGTAAACATTTTAACTATTATGAAAAAAATTTAATAGAAAGATTTAGTGATAAAACATTTTTAGTTCAATAACTATTTCAAATCATAGCTGTTTCAGAATCACGTGTCATTCACTCTGAATTTTCGAATAGTAAAATATATCACATTGAATGTAATAATAATAAGAACGCGATAAATTATTTTCACGAGTATAATAATTTCAGAATTTTTATTATAAAAATATTTTATTTTATCAATTTTTCATTTTTGATAAAAAATTATGAAATTATTACAATAATTCAAATAAAAAATATAAAAAATTGAAGTGTACGTGTAGCTTATTATTCAATTTCCATGATAATGATTCAATTCAAATATGTTCCGACTTTAATAAAAAAAAAAGTAAATATTCTGTTTTAAAAATGATATACTATGAAAATTTATAAGCAAGGAAACCAATAAAGTGTTAAAGTTTGGAAAGCTTAGGGCACATATTTTATCGTTAAATTTGCTTTGTACAAAACAATTTAATCAGCTAGCAGTAATGTGAAGTAATGAGTTGCATCACAATAGATTCAGGAATGAAATCCAGAGAATATAGCAAAACATAATGCAAATTAGAAAGCTTCAAAGTAAATTTATGAAATCTTTTATAATTTAGAAAAATAAATTTAACACAGAAAGATTCTTAGGAGCAATAATAATTTGACTATATGCTAATGGTAAAAAAATCTAATTTTTAAAAACTATGGAAGGTTTTTAAAATGCCTTTTAAATAGCCTGGTTGATTAAAATTGATACTTACATATTTTGGATGCAATGAAATTATCAAGGAGACTTAGGAGGGATATTTTTTTCTAATCTACTGTCAGAAATGCCATCTCCAAATGCAGGGGAAAAAAATTGCACTGTTAGTGAGAATTTGTTTAAGTATGGACAAGATATCCTTGATTGGATTTAAATCGTGAGATCCTGATGTCCATGTCATAGTCATTTTGTTATAATTTCAAGCATTTTTGCAACAAAATGATAAGGTGTGGTAGTATGAATCATTGTATGAAAGAAATGGCCCATGACTGTAAGTTAAAGTACGACATAACGTCTAAGTATCTTGTTTTTGTAATTTTGAGTTATCAAAATATCATTTTGAATAATGGGCTGTAAACAATCAATGCTGATGAGATATCTTCAACTAATTCATTTACAAAGTGATATTTTCTTGTATTACTTATGTAATACAATAAAATATCACTTGAATTTTCTTGTATTGCGCAACAATTATTTATAATAACATTACAGTAAGTATACATATAAATTTAAAGTATTTTAAATGCACTTTTCATTCCATATCAAAGCGAGACTAAAATTTACGAATATGTAAATTGATATTGAAATTTACGAATATGTAAATTGATGGTAATGCAGGAGTAAAATACTGACAAGTTCCAACTTGTCAGTATTTCACTCCTGCATTACCATTATTACACCTCAATTAGCATCTTATCTTGATGTTCTATAGCCTACCTTCTTTAATCCTCACGGTGTTTTGTGACATAAAACAAGATGCATAATAAACTGATGCCAGTAACTTACATGCTTAGAAATCATTTTAATAACACTTATTTTGAATTATTTGGCTTGAGATTATTTCTCGTGTTGCTGAAAGAAACTGTTTTTGCAGCTAAAAAGTGTAAGCTGTTCTTCTTCAAGATTTGTTGCTCTATTATATTAGGTTGGGGAAAAAGTATTCCATTATTTTTTCGGTAGACGTCTGTAGTGATCGATATCTCGTGAGGTATCCATCAAACAATTTCAGATTTATGCTCGTTGGAAAGGTGACATTTGACACTAAAATATCCTCTTGCGGTTTTTTGTTTGATTAATTCATTTACGAGTACAAGGTTTTAAAAATGGAAGTCAACAAACAGAAAATTCGAATACATTTTCGTTTTTCTCTTGTAACGGCGAAAAAGATAGCCGGGTGGCTAAAATTGTGAAAGGTGTTTATCGTCCTATATAAAACTGTAACAATCAGTTACGTGCAATTTTTGTTTCGTCGATTCCGTTCGGGTATTTTTGATGTTAGAGATGCACCTAGCATCTGGATACAGCATCGTCGAAAATGTCTATAAAATATCAAAAATGATCGAAGTTAACCGCATGTCAGTAGTCGTAACGCGCAATACCTAAAAATCTACATGAAAGCTGTTTTAAACCTTTTTACAAAGTGAATCCAAAAGAAGTTACATAAAGTTCACGTAAAAATAATGGATTTCTTTTTCCCCAAACTAATATATATATCCACTATGATTTCTTGTGATAATACGTAGTTTGATGGCTTGTTCGACACCTAACATTCTTTTTTTTATTGAACAAAGGCTTAAAATGATTATCTTTGATAACTCAGAAACATCCGTAATATATATATATTTTCCACCGTCAAGCCATGGATTCCGGTAAATTACATTGTTGTGCCATCTCTAAATCACTTTTGCTAAAAATGAGATTAAAATAACTAAATTGTGTATCAGATACAGTGAAGAAAAAAAAATAAGCTCTTTCTAAATCGCATGTTGTGCAATCATACTTTTTTTCTGTTTTTTATACCCATGAACATTGATTTGTATGTAAAGCTTTCTTTTTCGATTTGATGTTATACTTTAAATTATGGATTTTTATTTGATGTTAATTATTGCCTAAAATTAAATATTTATTTAATTACTTTTTAATTAAGCTTATTTAATTTCATTAAACTAATATACAGTGTATGCGAATTTTGTAATATTGAGAAGTGTTGATTGTAAATCATTATCCGAATACTATAAAATGCTATTCTTATTTTTATATTTCCTTAAATATTTTGTTAATTTAAAATTACAATAATTTAATATTTTTAAATTATTAAATCGATGATATTATCAAGTCTATAAAACTAAGCAGAATGAGATGGGCAGGGTATGTAGTAAGAATGATCCCAGAACGAGCAGCACAATTAAAGTGCTTAATGCAACCCTCTCTAATAAAAGACCAAGAGGGAGGCCCAAAAAGAGATGGAAAGACTGTATGGATGAGGACTTTGCCATCCTAAAAGTAAAGAACTGGAGATCAATTGCTGGGAGAAAGGCAAATTGGGAGAAACTTCTGAGGAAGGCCCAGACCCACAAAGGGCTGTCGTGCCAATGCTGATGATGAAATTATTAAATATAAATTTTTAAGCATTACATAGAATAAATAATGATTAATAATGAAATATTAATTAAAAACAATAGATATTAAAGCAAACAACAATTTACATCTAGTTATTAACAAAATACGAATGAAATATATTTTCTTAAGATGCATAATTCCAATACACAAACAAAATAATTTCATCCGCATTATAATCTGATCAATACAAAACTTTTTCACATAAACTTTGTTTATATAAATTTCTGTTGTGTCCAGAATGAGCAACTGCAATATTCTGAACATAATTTTATATTTTAAAAGAAACACAAAAAGTGAAATTTAATTTTCGATGGATTAATAGACAAATGAAATCATTATATCTACCATTCTTAAGTAATGAAAGGGCTGAAATTGATCTATTAAAAAGATTGAAGACGAGGCGGAAAAAAAGAGGGACTTTCATCCCTTTGTTTAGGGACATTACTCCTACTCAAAGTCACCGCAACCACTTAAATGGAAGGGTAAAGGGGGAAAAAAAGATCAATTAAAGAGTTGCGGTAATTATTTTTTTCCACCCTTCACTGCGACATTAAGTACCTAATTACAGGGATACATATCACCCGTCCGAAGCACAATTTTTTTCCCTTTTTTGTTGCTTGGCATCTATTTTGAAACACAAAGAACGCAATCGAGTTTTATTATGGTGCTCCACGCTTTTGTTAGCCCTACTTTTGGAGGGAATTTGTATTAATTACGACATTATTGTGAGGCTTTTTTGCTTCTATTTAGTTGGTTATTAATTTAATAAGGAATCAAATGTTCACTGCCAATCGACGAACAGTCTCTAGCTTGATGAGAAGGGTTTGTAGGGAAAAAAAGATAATTCATAAATTACAAATGTTTTTGGAATTTTTTGTGTGATGTTTACCAATATTATTTTCTTGTACATATTTTTAACTCTTTGAATGCAAATATCCCTTTGTATGCAAATATATAACTCCAATATTGTTGCATTTTGCTTCGTGTCGACGAATGTTTGTAGTTAGTTTTTGAAAATCACTCGTTTATTCTCTTATAAGCCATGTATATATCCTAATAATTACTATGTCATCGTCGTAAGAAAACACGTGATATTCGCCTTAAAGTTCTTAAAACAAACATGTATTGTTAAACTTTCTCCTTATAGGAAGCTAAAAAAAGAGAATTCACTTCCTATAAGAGTAAAAAAAATTATTTAATTTCTGTTCTGCATTATCAGACGAATCATATTTGAAATTAGGAAAAAAAGAATTATTCAACATTTTTCCATCATAAGCAAACTTTAATTTTATGGTAACATTAAATTTTAAAATAAATCCATATTGTGGTAAAATTAAAATTTATTTTGATGTATAAGTTTTAATTTTACAATGACGTCTGATGTGATTATCTGAGTGTATTAGGTTTTGATTTTTCTATATTTTTATAAAAATAAGTAAATAAATAATAAAAACAAAAAGCATTTACTAATCCTACATAAAAAAATTACGACATTATACGGATTTTTCACTCTACAATAAGGAAACTAGAAATAGTTTCGAAGGCTAGAAGTTACAATAAGATTATTTTTTATTATTTTATGCATTAATATGAAAAGCTATAAAGAGAATTTCCGAGAAAGCACAATTTTAATAGAAATTTAGGAGAAAATGTGCTTTAGGTTCCCTATTTGGCGCGTTTTCAGAATCGCCGATGCCATGGTGAAAACTCTACCACTATTTCAAAGTGAAACTTAATTAGTGACCAATGAAAAGGCTAAAACAAATGAGTAATTAATGAGCATGCGCGAAAAACGCTTCAAATTCGCGAGTTAACCGAAATTCGCGCAATTTAACCGAAATTTATATTTATTTCCTTCAATTATTATCAATGAAAACAACTTTTAACCAATAATTGATATTGATCCTGATATTGAATTGATATTGATATTGATTGCAACAGAATATTGATCAGTATCTATAAATTCATAATAGCATGCCTCAAAAAAGAAATAATTTTATACCTTGGATTTCAATTTAAGAGATGTGTAATAAAATTTATATGGAATATATATATATAGTCTCAAAAAGTTGTCTCTTTCTCAATTATCCTTTAAATTATTTTGTTAAGATAAGCATCAAGAAAGTAACACTTTGAAGCTGCACTGCGGGCAATTCTTCTGTCCTTTTTAATAGATAAACTTGTTGGTCTATTAGAGTAAATCAAGATATATTGATTCGAATTTTTCCATAATTTATACCAATGGAAAAGAATTTTGCCCCAATAAACTCCCCAAACGTAAGCGGAAGTTAATACCATGATATCTCATTTGCAAACGGCATACCACTCGTCAAAATATGTTGATGTAATAACCCCGTACGCAAGTAATACAAATAATGAGTAACATCTCCATATGTTAATTGACTTCTCGGGGGTAAAATTAACAAACCTAAAATTTTCGCATTAATACAATCGTTATT
>JAPDSC010054644.1:0-20663 GCA_026290005.1 Latrodectus geometricus
GTATCTTGGATAATATAAGATAAGAAAATATTGCTAGTGACATAACTAACCATCATTTCAAAGATTTTTTTTTTTTTGAGCCATTCAAAAAAGTTTTAAAGTTTACTTAAATATTAAAATTATTTTCATCTAAGCCTTACTGATTATTTTTAGGTGAGAATAAATATAGTTATCTGGAAAAAAGATAAAATACTATACTGTTCCGTCACTAGATACGCTAAGATATTTCGGAAATCCGCTAAGAACCACGCATCCTCCAACGGAAATCACACTCCAGACAGCTTACCCCTTGAGAATATTTCTAGTTATATTATCTTATAAATCTATTATACCTATACTTTTATAAAAGAAAACTATAATAGTAGTTTTTACATCATAAGAATTATATATGTATATTAATGAGTCGTTTATTTAATGATACCTTTATTTAATAAGACGTTAATTAAATTGCAAAATTGTTTCTTCAGTTAGATAGAGATTTTTTTTAATTTAAAAATATTATGTGATATTTAATATTACATTTTAATAATTTAATCAAACATTTTTGTAAGTTTTTTTTTAAAGTTTTTATTTTGATAAAATGTTAAATATTTGAATGTTTTTAAATGTATCTCGGTGATGAAAATTGTTTTTTATTAAATATATTCTGATTGATGAGCATTAAATACTCTTAACGTTTCTCATATTATTTACGGATTTGTACAACTCTAGTATGACATACTTATCTTTAATTATTTAATATAAATAGATACTTTTATAGATCTAACTACACTTTAAAAATTTGATAAATTGAGAATATTTATCATTTTTACGGGCTAGTTTATAAAACCCGGAAATCACTCTGGAGGATGCAATAAAGTCTTTTCCAGAGAAATGATATCTTAATTGGATAAAATTTATATTTTTAAGAAATTTTAGTGGATTTGTATTTTTAGGCAATGTTTATGTAATTTTTTGCGGATCAACCATGGTGTGTTCTGATGATGATGATGATTAAAACATCATGATGAATTATAATAAAACCTACAATATATCAGATTAAATTTTACATAACATTGGCCCTTTTGCACGTTTATTTAAGTAGATACTTTCAGGTAGACGCATTGGTAAATAGTATAAGATACATAATATTAGTCATAAAAGAGTATTGAAGATTACAAAATGATTAACATTACTGAAAGTAAAACAAAGTCAAACATTTTTATTCAGTAAATGATTTATTTTTATGCATCGAAACAAAGCATAACTTTAGATTAAATAATTACTAGTCCTTATAGGTTATTGTTTTCAACTAAAAGACGGAAGAATGTAATTAATTAGGATTATTATTTTTTTTCTTTAAGAAATAAAGAAAGAAAACAATTCCATGTCAAAGCAAATTAAGTTAATATTCTAAAAAAATCTATTATGATTATTTACTTGCAGTTTTACCAATTTAAATGCAATAAATTGTGATCATATTTGTTTTTACGCAATGTTCTAGATTTTTTTTGCAGATTTCTTGACTGCCCTGCAGATGAATAGTTAATATCACTGCCATTCAGAAAGATGATTTGCTAACACAGTTTTTAAGTGATATTGCTTGATCTGGAAAATTATCAGGCGAAATAATTTTTTTTACAAATTGGAAAAGGCATTTCCGGCATTCCACTGTTAAAATTGTTCTTATTTAGTTCGTAAAAGTTAACTGTCTCCATATTGGATTTCTAGTTAACATCAAATAAAAATTTGAACTTTAAATCAGCTTAGGTAAAAATGTATATCTGTCACACATTAATCTTTATCATCGTTACAGTATTTAGTTAAAAATAATTTGATTTAAATTATTGATAATTTTGAAGACAAATAAATAGCTTTTAAATAATTTTACCTAATATACTCTTTTTACAAGAATATTGTGATATATTCTTTTAATATTATTTTTGAGCGTATATGTAAAAATATATTTTAAAAGTATGAAGTATTCAGTGGACAGCTTTATACTATAATTATAACAGATTGAAATTATTCAGAATTTTTTTTATTATTTCTAATGTCTGGCTGTTATAAGAATTAAACTTTTCAGTGCTACAAGTTGCAAAAGTGTGGCATCTTATATTGTAAGAAACCCAGTGGGTTGCTCAAAAGTGGTTGGGTGTTAAAATTTTAGATATGATGATCAAGCAGAACACCCCCAGATTTGGCCTACTACAACCATCATTTTACATTAAGACTACATATTTAAAGTGCTCCAGCCTCCATAAGCAAACATGACGGATCTTCTCTGTTAGTAGGAATTCGAGTTCACTACCTCTTGGTAATGAGAATAAACACAATAACCAATTAAGCCATCAGGACCTTTTTCTCAGAAATCTTAAAGGAATAAGTTTTGTAATCATACAGATAGTAATTGAAGTTAACTTATCTGCTTCTATTAAATTTTTGAAAATAATTATAGTGTTTTGTTATTAATAATACAAGATTTATTAATTTAGACAAATAAATCAAATTTATTTTGTTAGTTGTGAAATTCTGTAAAACAAACATAAAATATCTTTAAAATATATAACACAATGCATGAAGTACACAATATTCTTTGTTTCATTTTATTATCGCAATATATTTCCAGTGAAGGCAATAACTAGTATATTCGAAAAATATTTTTAAAGATAACATATTGCAAAAAAAATTTCTAATTTACATTACAAACTTCAAAACTTTTTATGTTTCAGTTAATCTCATAATTGCTATAAATATCTTTTTTGCTACTTTAGAGAGAAAAGAAAACATTTCTAGAATACTGAGGAAAGTCTTTGATTGAGTAAAAATTATAATTTATTAAGTCGAACACGCATTTTAATGAAATTCTTCTCTATATCGTTATTTCATTTTGAAATACATAAATATTTTTATTTTATATGTTTTGTTATTTTGATGTATGTTTATTAAATATAATGTGTGAGTTTATGTTGCAGTGATATAATCACATATATTGGTATAAGATTTTCTTTGAATAAAATCTCACGTGACAAAAACTTCGTTTCACTCTTCCTCCAATTAAAAAAAAAAAAAAAAGTTTTAAAAGTAACCATAAGAAATCTTTCATTTCTTCTGAAACACATTTTTCATAATTCCACAATGAATACTGTACATAATAAATGATTTACATTTTCAGTTTCCCTTCAAAGATAGATGCAAACATTTGTTTTAAATAAACAAATTCTCACAGACCACTAATATCTTTCAACATTTATGACAAGAATTATATTACTTGCAATAATTTAGAAAGTATCTCAGAAAAATACTAACATTTGGTAGAAAAGAGAAATTATAACATAACTTAAAGTTCTCTTCGTTTCTTTCACACATTGCAGCTCTGCTAAAATTATTTTTCTCATTAAAAAGACCATATTTCTTAGTCACAATTTGATATATAAAAACAATTTTAGCTTGGTATTTTGAAATGTTTTATTAGTGTGCAAAATTGATGCTTTAATTATATATTAAAAATATTGTTTAACTAATTCATCCGAATAAACAATAATGTGTACACAAACCAATCTCATTGATATGCCAATTTCAAGAAATTTCCGTCAACAACTGATGAATGATTTATTGTTTGTTAAATCATAGTAAAATTGAATTTTAAAGTACTGGTTGTTATCATAAATAAAATATTTTTAATTCTTAAAATTTTTTACATTTAATTTATAATTTTATTAAATGTTTTTATAACATGCTGTTTTATAAATATGCATATTTTATTTTATCATTTGCAAAAAAATATTTGCTAATGAATCCTTATGTATATGAAGTGATATGGATAAATACCTACATTTATATAAATAGTGCAACTTGAGAAAGTAAATATGAATAATATAATGTTATGCACTGTTATTTATGACTCTTTGTTATCCGTTCCTCTGGGGCTCGACGAATAAAATCAAATAGAATGCCTTCCGTTTATAAACACTGCAACCCCTACCAATGGAAGTCCTACTTTTAGCTCATAGATGACAGCACCCATTTGCACCTTCTAATTTAGACTATGACGTCATAGAAGACTTAACGTGTGGCTCCTAACACCCCCAGAGGTATTAATTTAGAATAGAAACATGGAAGACATTGTGACCACTACATATTTTGGAAGCCCCAGTCGCACTTAATGAAGACGATGATTTTTGTCTATTGACATTTGAATAATATAATGGGTGCAATATCTAATGTAATGACAATAACAATAAATTATAATTTAACGTGTGAAGAAATTTTCAAATTAATGAAATTTTCTATGACAGTTCCTGATCAACCAACTAACGGATTACTAACAAAACCTAATCAAACATCAGAAGACCTTTTCACTGACATTCTCATTATTGGTTTTTGTGGGTGCGTCACTAAGACACATCAAAGTGTCTTGACATAAACGTCCCAAAGTGACCAAGGGCCTGCATATAGAAGTTTAAGATTTCTTCCTATTATTTGAGCATGACATTTCCGACAGATTGTTTTTCTATTTCAGGAGTTTCTGTTTATAAATTCACTGGTCATTGCAATTTTATAAATCAAACTTTTCAAACTAAAGAAACTAGATTTTTATTATTGATGTTGGCAAACCATTGGCAACTCGTCAGTAGAGCAATTATATTTACATCCTCGATCTTAACTTGATCTTAACTAATTCATATCTTTGATGGAAGTCCTTCTTTCAACCAAATAATATATTAAATTGATTTTATCTCCTTCAAGAGGAGTGATATTTAAAATACCATCTACTTGTTATATTGCTAGGCATAACATATCATCTTAAGTGAGATTAATGTTAATTGAGTCCAAATACGATTTGTTAGGATTCTTCAATAGATAACAAACAAAGAAAGCAAGCAATACTATGCTTTCATTGGTTTTCCATGTTCTGAGCTCTAGCTGTGTTTATGTTTTGTAGTGTAGCCAGGGATTTTTAAGTGTTAGAATCAGCTTTTTGAATTATTTCCAGAAAGTTGTTCTTCGTCGTTATTGTGATACATCTGCCTAACAGTACTATTCCAAAAATAAGAAAGTATTGGAGAGCTAACTAAATTTGGTCATATCCTTTATTGAATATAACCTCGCTCTATAATCTTTAAATTATTTTACAGGGATTTTAGCTAAGGTCTCAACTGAAGACAGAGGGATTTTTTAATTGCTGAAAATGTTGAGAATCTATGAAAGGCTTATTTCAAAATAGTTAAAGTAAAAATATTTATCCGAAGAAAAGGGATATATGTATATATATAGTATTATATTGTATGAGGATGATTGTAGTTGGTGCATTCCAAGTAAATCAGTGATTATAATTCAAGATATATTATATCAAATAGGTGGTTCTTCCACTAAATTTATAAATTTATGTAGATTGTTGTGCTAGATAGAAAACATTTGCTTTTACAAAGATATTTGTTTGTGTTAAAATTACTTTTTTATATTTTTACTATATTTATATATTTGTTTTGTATATAAATATATAATGGATAATAATAATTTATATTAGATATAATGCTTTGTATATAAATATATAATAGATAGTAATAATTTATATTAGATATAATTTTAGTTTAAGCTTACAAAAGTAATTTTAAGAAACATTTTCGAAGAAAGTATGGAAAATGATTAGTATTGTAAGTCCCAGATTTGAAGAATGGATAGTTATTACAATTTTCTTTATTGTTTATCCAATATATTGTTAAGGAAGAAATAAGTTTGTTTTCGCACGCGAAACAACAATTTTTAGTTTAGTTACTTAAAAAAAAGGCATGTTGGGGATATTTTTCTTGTTGTTTTACCGATACCAGATTCAAATGGAATCTCTAAGGTTACTATAAGGTTTTATAAATCAAAAGTTAAGAGCCAGTGGGAATATTTTGTAATGGATTCGGTAAGAAGAGAAAATATTTGTTTTGTGTCAGACAGTCATTAAAAAGAATTTTTCTGCTCATAATAATAAAAAATGTATCAATTTTCCAAGATTATCTATATCAGGTACCATCCGAGTTGGTCTCTGAAGACCTATTTATGTACACTCTTTCCTCTCTGACACTGGACGGATCAACCTTGGAATTAGTTAGGAACCTCAGAAATAGTTTAATCTTTACAATGAACCTGTTTGGAAAGCTTCCGACAAAAGCATCCTATACTGAGTCTTGCATTTAGGACATTAATATAAGTGGATTATTATTCTTAAAAATGAATCAAGAGGATAATCATTAAAAACTCTGGAATATATTTAAAATAAACTCTGGGAAAAAAACCATAGATTACATTAAATATAATACAATGTTTGATGAATGCGTTAATATTATATAATATAATGGATAAAATTAAATACAAAAATAAAAAACACATATTTTGTCTCGTTTGCGTAAATAAATTAAATGGTTTCCTATATTATGTCATGCTTGAAAACCAACTTTTATTTTTATACAATAAACACATGATTACAATTTTAATTTAAGATTACACGCAATTCCTTTGAATTATACTTATCTCTAACTAAGATGCAACATTCAAAGCTTAATTTTAGCTTATAATCTTAGGAATAAATTCAATTGGATGGTTGCTTACATACAAATTTAAATAAGTTTTACAATTACTATTGGTTGAGTGAAAACTATTATTTAAGTCCAAAGTTTATATTAATCTGATCTAAACTCATTACTTTCAAGAGAAAATTTTCCATGTGAGAATCATAACTTAAAACACAAAGATATTGTACTTACATAATCATTATATTTTTATTTTTTAATTACTTAAATTTGAAAAATACGTATTTAGAAATGCATATAATTGCATACAAATGTTATAAAAAATGTAGATATTAATAATAGTGTTATGAGTTAAAAATAAAATATTGATATTAAAATATTTCGCTTACGAATAGCAAAATATTTTATGTTTCACCTGTGCTATAAGAGTATTATTAAGAACATAAGAGCTTTACTCTATTTTTTAAGATATTGTATAATTAATTTTAAAAATAAATAGGAATGAGTTTATCTTCAAATATTAATTCTTGCTTTCGTGGAAATTAATGAACTTTCCTTAATGATGATCGAAATTTTGCTTTGTTGGTGCATGTTGCAAGAAATAGAATTTATTAAACAAATTCAATTTATTAATGGTGTTATAATTATGCTTAAAACTTCTGATGAAAAAAATATATAGGAAAACAATAATTTCTTTTTTAAAATATTTCATGCCAACATAATAATTCATAAAACTTAAAAAAATCAGTTTAAGCATTAATGCCTTTAAAAATACAAACATATTTTAAATATGTTTTTTAAGTTTTAAAAACAACAAAATATTTAATCTTAAACACCAGTTTAGCTTTAGTTATCTTTGGATAAGAATAAAAAATATTTCTTTAACTTATTTTAAGTTTTAAGACATATTTGCTTAAGTGCTGACAGTTTACGCGAAATAAACAGATGCGCGTTGTCAAACGATGTCACACAAGTAGACTCGAGCACACTAGATAACTTTGAAAACATTTTTGTTTACATTTTCTTTGAAATAAATATTCAGAAAATATTTGCTTAAAATCTCTTCACACACACACACAGCAGAAGACTATTTGCATAAATATTCTTAACCAAACTTCAGTAAAGATCTGAGAAGAAGGGAAAGAAAAGTGTTATCTGCTTTAACAAAGAAATATAAACATTTAATGCTAAAAAAGGTTACATATTTAAACAGATGATGCAATCTGTGTTTGTATATGTGTGACTCTGATGTATATGTTACTCTGAGTGCGTGCGTATATTTGCGTGTCTGGATCTATGCATGTTCTTGTAAAATTTAGAAAGGTAGTTTTATTCTTTTTTCCCACAGATACATTATAATTTAAAAGAAAATAATAAAATCGTGATGTGAAGCAAATGCTAAAATAATAAAGATCATTATAAAAAAATATTTTAAAAACTTAAACAAGAAAACTTTAAAAAACTCTTGAAACATTTTATAATTGCTAAAATTACTGTAGTCAAGTACAAATTTGGCTTAAAATGTAAAATTAAATAATTTTTTGACATAGTATTCTTTCTAATAATTAGTTCTAATAGTAAAACTATTTCAAATAGTTTAAAAATAAGAAATAATGTATTTTGCATTGTCTGAAAACTTTTACTTTTAGTAATAAATATTTTAACATTTTGATTAAATTTCAAACAAAATTGAATGAGAATAATTTAAAATTTTAGTCAATGAAATCTGCAAAAATTAATATTTTAAAATAATTTATTTTAGACTTATGTATGTAGGAGTGGATAAATTAAGAATATCATAATTTAAATAATTAGTTTTATCTTCATACATTTATTAGTAGAATTTTTTTTCCAAAAAAGATCAATATCTTAAAATAATATATAAAACTAATTTAAATTTTACAACAATAAATATTAGAAATTTTTGACAAATTGCATTGATACTACTATTATTATTTCTAGCGATTTCTTAGATAATAGTATACTCTAACCATTTTTTATGAAAATTTTAATAATTATGTTAAAGCCAAAATGATTTCAAAGTGAGTATTTAAAATGAAACCCCAAAATATTATGAATATATAAAAAATTAAAAAAAAAGCTTTCAATTATTAAAAGAAAATTATAAAAATTATTTTTTGTTCTTATAAACTTGAGAATGAGAACTATTTGAAAATTAACAAATATTTGGATAGACATTTTGATAAGAATGCAAATTCATTTAAACTCTTTCTAGAAATAAAAGTAAGATAAAATCAATTTAAATTTTTCTCAGTGTCGATGTTATACTTGAGGTTGTGACTAACGTACTTTAGACATGTACATGTATACATACGTTTTACCTCTGTATAACATTTTTAACTGAAACTAAAACTATATTATTAACTAGTAACAAAACAATATTTTTCTTAATTATTTTCTTTGATTTTTTTTAAATAAGAATATTTCTTCCAGTAAAACAGATAACAATGTTATTACTATTTTTTTTGTTTTTTATTTGTCTGCATTTAATCTAGAAAAAATTATAATCTTTGTCTTATAATTGATCAGCAATGACTTAACGTATTATATAATATGAATAGCACTTTTACCATTTATGAAAAATTTTAATGCATGTTTACTTACTATCTCTGTAATAATTACTATATTTCCTGAAACATTTGATGCTTATTTTATCACACTTAATATGAAAAATATCTTATTTTAATATGCAAGCATTTATTGAATTGGTATTTATTTACATCTCATATTAATATATTATCTGCTTCACGTTTATTTCATTTAAATATTAGTAAATATATATCTAAAAACATTTTTTATCTATCTATCTATGTATGTATGTATGTATCTATCTATCTATCTATCTATCTATCTATCTATCTATCTATCTATCTATCTATATATATATATATATATATATATATATATATATATATATAACTGATATACTTCCGTGAAATATCACAGTGATAATTGCCAAATTAAAGTGACAAACAAATACCAGAAATATAATTATAAAGAGTACAATTTACCTCGGTTTCTAGAATTTGAAACTGATACTTGAGAGGAAACAGTAAAAGAGAACTTTGCAATTAACAGTTAATGATGTACCATACATATTGCCTAAATTGCAAAACGAAATTACTTATGTATGTCATGAGATAAATCAAAAATTAAATTTTTTGAATAAAATAAAATCACTGATAATTCCAGGACAAGGAAAAATTTTTAAGATTTGTAGAAAGAAAATGTAAGCAATTTTTATTTGTTGAAAATTTTAACAATCTGTATGCGTCAGTAAATTCGTTTCAAGGAAAGCTTGAAGATAACATTAATTGAAGTAATTTAAAATCATTAGTTTTAATTTCAAATATAAAATGGGTTAAAGATATGTTAGTGTAACTATTGTTTCTATAATACTTAGAATTTTACAATTCAAAATAAGAGAATTTAATATCAGCGCTGAGTGTATAAAGCACTTCTGTTATTTGATATTCACCCATATTCCGAATTAAGCTCATTTGTAATTGTTAAAAATTGCTATGCTTTCGTAAATACTGAAGAAAGACAGTAGACCACAGCAGAGCAATTGTAATTGCATTATTGTAGAAGGAAAACGTATATTAAATAAACTATCTTTTATGAATTTGTCATAAATCTATACTGGTAACTTACTCTTATGCTTCATGTTCTTGGATTAACAGAAAATTCAGATAAAAAGAATACATCAGGTGGGATGTACAATTTCTTAAATACATTACAACTTCAGTTCGTATTACTTAATTTTAAGAATATTTATTCTAAAGCTGTCTCCATCAAGAGTTTTACAATCTAATGTACTTATTGTTTTAGATTGTAATAGTTATTCATATATATTGTAAAAATATCATATCATGTAATTTGAGATAAATTAAAATTATATTTTTTCTTTATATAACATAAAAAGCAATTTTTGAATATAGTATAAATTTAAATTGGAATGCAAAACTACTTCGACATTTAATTGATTTCCACATTTTATTCATGTTTAAGTCTGAGCCAGAATCACAGAGAAAATTTTTATAAGACAACAATCTGAACCTATATTTATAAACATGTTTAATTTAAATCTTAAGAATGATTAAAACATGTTATAGCTCATAATATATTTTAATTGTATTGGAGAATGACCCTATGTATGTAATAATTAAAAATTATTTAAAGAAAAATACAGTGTTTTTCTATTGGTATATTGTATACTTAATATCAGTTTTACCTATATTTCCTCATAACCATTGACAGATAAATTATTTTGAAATTTTACCTATAACAAAACATTTATAATTATTATTAAGACTTACGTATAAGGAAAAAAGAGGAAACATGATTCATTATAGCAAAATTAATTTTGTTATTTATGGTGCTATGTGGATGTTTAAATCTTTCTTGTGAAATAATATAAAATTATTCTAAAAACAATGAACTACCGAAATGTATGGATAGTGGAATATATTTTATTAATTTTCCATGAATCGTAATTGCACGATTGATACTTTCGAAGAAGTATCTGCTTGGTTCACTAGATCTTTTCCTATTCTCTTTATTTTACCACATCCATTCAAATGGATAATATTTAGCTCCTTTCCATAATATCATGTCTATTAAATCTGTTATATCTTTTTTTTATTAAATGAATGCATTTATTTATTTATATGGAAGAAATATTTGTTATTAAAATGTACAGTTAATCTATCATTCGATTTTTCATAACTAATTGTATGAAATTATTTTATAATATTTTATGAACAAAATATGTAAAATATATTAATATATTTCGCCATTTCAATATATGTTTAAAAAAATTACAAACTAAATGTATTGGAACAAATTAAGTTTGAATGAACTTTCAATATATATTTCAGGTATTTATGCATAGTTCCTGTAACAGTTTTATTATTTTGAAGAAAGTAATAAAAATTTTCAGTTTCTTTTTAAATACAAGATTTTGATCGTAAAAATTACTGCGTGCAATTACTCTGGGCATCTTAAAGAATATTATAAATATTTACACAAAATTAAATTTTATAGTAAAATTATTATTAAGATGTTATATTAATTCTATATTATGTTTAAAACAAAAATTTTGGATATTTTAACAAAGATCATATAACTCAAGCAATTTCAATAATAATTAATTAATTACTTGTGATCTAATATTCGAAAATAACATGTAATAATGTACTATTGTAAATATGAATATACATAGTTATTAGCATATTTCCTGAACAACTTAAATAAATTTGTCATAAGCAACCATCATTAAAAAAGGCATATGTCTTATGCTGAAATTATTATGAATATATTCTAATTTCATAAATCATTTATTCAGTTCCTCATATCAAGAATCTTTCCTCCAAGTGCATTGTTTTCAACTATATTCCTCCGTTTAGATTCTCCCATTTCCTCAAGATCAATTTTAATTGACGAGGAAAAGTTTTCTGCTATTTAATGAATTACCTTTTAATTTTTACTTTCTGAATTTTGAGAATAATTTTAAAAATATATAAGACATATCCAAGAAACGTCTGATGATAAACTAAAAAAGAATTATCTGTAATATGAAGTTTAGTATTTTTCTAAATGTTTGGCGCGTGCTATTGAAGATAGACAAACTTAATGAAAGTATCTTGAGAAACATTTAAAGAAACTTGGTACTTTTATAATGAGTTGTTCAAGAATTTTAAAGCATTCTTAGTTCACAATTTTATTCAGTTAAAAGATTATGATACTGTAAAGAAATGTAGCTAATATCGGAACCCTGTTTGAATGAAATAAACTTAATTTTACTTGAATTAACAATGATAACTCAAGTTTACTTTTTGTTAAAAAATTGAAAGAAGAATTGGGCGTGTCTTAAAACGACTTAATTAAATACTAATAATCCTGATAAATTATTTAGTTTCTTGAACGCAAATTATTCTACTTTAATGGTGCTTTTAACATTTTCGTTATAATTAAATTACGCACAGTAAAGGGGTTTAAAATACACTTATGAATATTTGTATAAATGTTAAATATTTATGTGTAAAACATATTTCTAAATGATCTATAAATCTCTGTTTGCGAAATTATTTTGTAAATATCTCAAAGAGTCTACCTACACTATTTAAATCAGTCACGTCAGCTGAAATTTACAAATTACTTTTCAACAACCTATAAATTTTTACGAAATACTGGAAAGTAATTTGCAAAAATAACTACGCATGCTGTATGACAGTTAACTTGAAAATTATTCGTTTTAAAAATATTTTTCAAATTTGTTTAAATTATTGAAAATAAACATATCATAAAGCATTTAAATGATAAATAGAAATTTAATTTCTTTCTTTATGAGTATATTTTTTTTCTTTGATGAGCGAACTAATGTTCACAAAATATTTTGCATCATAATAATAAGAATATAAATGCTCAATGCGTGCACTTTTTCACAGAGAAAGTATGACCAAAGAATTCGAAACTTTTATTTAATTGTTTTTTTTTTGTTTTTTTTTGGTTTGTTCTCTTTCATATGAAATAAATTTACCACATTAAAATTTGCATGCATTTACTTCTAATCCTGAATAAATTTATACAAAAGGGCAAACAACTTAATTGGCACTAATTATTTAGGCCAATAAAATGCTAAGGAAATTGCCTATTTTCTTAAAATTTCAATCTTCTGAATTGTGAGAGCTATATATAAATATATCTGCAATTCACGTATAAAACTATTAAAAGAACCAGATTAACAAAGAACACCAAACGATTTGTCTGCGTTTAAACTGCACTCTGATCTTTGAAATAATATAAAACAAAACCATTATTAAATTTATTGTAGTTTACGCGTATAATAATTATGGTTTAGTAAAAATAAAAGTATTCATTCATCTATTAAATTCTATTGTATAAAGATAGAAAGAAAAAATATTTTTTTTCAAGTTATGCATATTCTAGCCCATGCTCACCTTGCAATATATTTTTTCAATCATAATAGAAATCTTCGAATTTTTATAGCAGAATAATAAAGCTGAACATCCAAGCAAATAGCATATTTTTCTCAATATCTACAGGACTTTGTAACTTGCATAATAGAAAATCTTTTAGCTTTATTTCAAATCAACTGAAATAGAAAACAAAAAAATACATTTAAAGTGCATAAACATTCATAAAAATGTGATTCATTTAACAAGAATTATTTTTGTTTTGCAATTTATATTATGTTGCATAATTTAAAGTTTTTTTGCACGATATTTAGATATTTCATAATGCTAAAGTAACTTATATTAAGCTATTATAAATTAACTTTAGCTTTGAAATTGAATGCATTGATTATTATGATTAAAATAATATAAGAATATTTAAAGCATAGAATGGTTCAATGGTTATTTTTATTAATAATTTCCCCAAGATATAAAACAATTCCTTTATATTTTAAAATAATGTGTTTAGTTTTGTATTTAAAGTACTATACACTTGGAATTATTATAACTGAAGTTCACTTTGCATGGAAAGTAATTTAAAAAGACATTTGAAAACTTACTCAAGGCATACAATTTTAAATAATGTATAAAATTTCTAACATATAAACCTAATTACTAAAAAATGTTTACATATTTTTGTAATATATTTAACATATCTCTATATAGAAAATTACCTTAAATATTTTATTTTCACATTGTTTATAAAATATTACGATAATGCAATGATTGAGAATGTATTTACATCTATACATTCAAATGTTATGACATTTCATATTAATGTTTTAATTCTTAAAAATGAAGTTATTTTGCATAGAAAATGAACGTTTGGAATGTAATGCCAAACTGGCACTACTATCCGAATTTTCCTGTATGAGTTAAATGATATGTACAATATTTATTTAAAATCACTAACCATTTTGAATTCAGTAAGAAACATGCAAGTTAAAATTGTCATAATATGATTTTGACTAAAAACATTTCTAATTTTTTTTAATATCATATGCGTTGAGACATTTATTATAAATTTAATAATTTGAAATTGTCTGATACTGGTATTTGATTTACAATACAATTAATCATCACAAAATATAAATGAACACCTTTGAAATACTATTTCATCGAAACAAAACTTTGAATTTAATTGCATTAGAAGTTCATTGAAATTAAAATATTTGTTGAATATAGGAATTTTTCAAAATTCAGATAACACTTATCTTACATTATCTTCAATCAACTTCCTCTCGACCTGCCAGATGTCTGTAGAATGTGAAAAATAGGTCACTTGGAAATTTATCGGATAATATTGTGTCATTCTGGAAATTAAAGGGAATAGAGAATAATTGTTTAAAATTATACAACATATGATTTAACAATTACATTTTTTGAATGTTCTGAATTTTGTTTACATACTAAAAATGATACTAGTATATACATAACAAAATGTGATAATTTACAAAAATTATTATAAAATGAAGTCTTGATAATTTCTAATTATAAAATATAATGTAATATAAGTAAGTATTTTGTATTGTAAATCAAAACATCTGTATTATAAATAATAAGCATTTCATTTAAATCTTAACAAAATATCTAAAAGAATATGTTTGGAATACATGAGTTTATATTTAAGGAATTTCTTTGCTTAGATAAAGTATTTTCGACTGTTCCAAAAATGGGACAAGGATATTCTGATATTGACATTGCAATAAATTCGAAAATAAGAAAACAAAATAGACACCGGCAAATATATACTTTTTGAGTTTTAGCAATAGATATTTTCTTTTGTGCTATAACAAAAAGCAATAGTTGTTAAAAATGTCTGCAATAACAAAGGATACGTTTTCCATGCTCTAATAAAAGAAGTAACCCAACGCGGACACTCCAAACCAAAATTACTAGACATCATTTTTTTTAAAAAAAAGTAAATATATATAAATAAAGACCAATACTATCTGCTATCTAATTCAGAAAAGTTCTGTCTATTGAAACAGCAAAATGAGAACAATTTCTTGCTTCTCGTATCATAACTTATAATGTGAAATATTGACTAGTTTCTCCACTTCCACATTTCTTTCCACGCAATTTTATGTGAAAGCCATAAATGTTAACGAAAAATATTTTAAACATTAATTTTAATTTTTTGATCTTCTGGTATTAAATAATTTTTTAATAGTTTAACATTTTTTACATTTAAATATATATGGTTTTCTATTGAAAAAGTTTTAAATAATTAGTCTAGTATTAAGAAAATAAACTTAAGAAAAACTGGAGTTTTTATAATCAACCAGTTATATACAAAGTAATGTTATTTTTTAATGTAAATTCATATTAATACATTAATTTTTAAGAATTTCACGAAACAAGTTTTAATTTTTTAATATTAATACATTTCAAAGTAATGTTATTGCATATAAATTTTAATAAAATATATAATAGTACACAAACATTTTAGGTGTGATATTTTCTATGATGATGTATATAAATTGAACAAATATCTCGGTGACTCAGCCAAATCAGTATTAAAAATAATTGCTAGTATTATGTTTTACTTCATAGCAAAAAACAACTAAGTTATTGAAAAAAGAATTGAGACATAAATAATTATTTCTGCTTGAAATCTTCAATACTATCAAATATGATCACTATTTTATTTTAAAAGCACATTAAAAGTATTTTAATTTAAAAACATTCAATACTTAAGCCAATTTTATTAAAAGTATTATATTTCTTCAATTATTAGAAACAAAAAATTTTTCTTAAATCGTTATTTTCAATTTTTGCATTGTGATTATTCTCCATTCATAACGGTTATTTCAATTGATATTTACAGATTAAAGTGTATTTATAAGCAAAAGAAAAATTAAAACCTAAAAAAAAAACTAATGAAAAAATACTTATTTATAAAATACAATATGCTTAAAAAGTTTTATTTAATCATGAAAGCATAAATTAACCTGCTATGGATTATTTTCTGATAATTTTCTATATAAGCATTTATAATACAGATTAATGGCATTTGAAATGTTTATAAATTATTGTCCAAAAAACAATTAAATGTTAATTCTTGTAATTTTCACAATGCCATAGAAAGTTATCGAAATTTTAAATAAAATTTTTTATAACAAATTATTTTCTTATTATATCATTTAATAATTTAAAGTTTCTTAAATATCGTCTACCTTTAATATTTCAATCAGTGAAGTTTATACAATTAAATTCTTAATTGATATTTCATGATTTAAAAAGACAGGTTAAATAGAGCTTCTTAGGATAATGTAAGAAATCTACTGAAATAGCAGTTAAAATAAAATTATAGAATTCATATTTCAAAATGCAGTAATTTCTACATCCTTCAAAAATATGTTGAACTAAATAAAATAAAATTGATTTTATTTATTTTTATATCCCCCCCCCTTGTTTTTGTAAATTCTTATAATCTTCGTTCTCAAATAATGTTTTGAGTGATATTATAACAATAAATTTATGTTTTATTTAAATGCATAATGTGCATTAATTAATGCAATTAAAATGTTATCATCACTAATAATATTGAAAGAAAACCATCATTCAAAGTATTTCTTGCAAAGATGAGAAAACTGTCCAGCTGCAAATTTAGAAAATCATGAAAATCTAAAATTTAAATTGCCATAATAAAAGGTAAGAATTTAATTTATTTTGTATCTTTTTAAATGTATATGTGCATGAAATTCCATAAATAATTTTACAATATCTTTCTTAAAGTTTCATGAATATATTTTATAAAACTATCAAATAAAATGGAATTATAAACATTCTTTATAGCAACATTAACTCATATAATTTATTGATGAATAAAAGAAATTTCTCTTTATGTAAATATTTTGAACTCTTCTGAAGTCGTCTAACATATTTTTCACTATTTATACCCATTAAGCTTTCTATTAGAACCTCTGTTTGGAATATTATTTGTGATCAAAAGTGTGAATCTTAAGAAGAATTATGAGAAAAATCATATTAAAAAATATGTTAAATAATATTCGAAAAATTTATAGAATTGGATTTTTAACAACATCTAGGAGCCTTTAAATCTAAACAAAATCATGTCCACTAATAGAAAGAATAAATTATTTGTTAAAATAAAAAGAAGTTGTATTTTTAATGCATTGTATTGATCAAAGTAATACTATAACTGCATGCACTTAAACAGAACGCATTCCTCAAATCATTGAAAGAAACGATTATAACTGTTCAAATAATACAATTTTAATGGTTGACTATAGATATATACATACTTTTTTGGCAAAAATTTGTTAGAATATTTTAGAATAAATTTATTGCTCTTGATATTTTTTAAGTTCTTTTATTAAATTAAATACAATAACTCTATAAAAAATGTTTTCTTTTCTCTTGTTTTTATTCTAATGGTCAATGATAAATGTATTTAATAACATAAATAATAAAGGAAAAATTATATTTTTATATATCTTGACATTTTTGGTAAATCACAAATATTTGTATCATTTTAGTTACATTATCTGATATGTAAAGTAAGGACATGTAATTTCAAATTTAAAAACTTTTAGTAAATATTTTCTATTTAAATAGCTTCATATTAATATTATCCTTTTATCCCAATTTTAAATGAAATGAGCTTTATATACATGAAATTGAACATGATTTAATTTGTGAAAATTTTGAGTTTTTCTTCATTAAATTTATATTTAAAACTATATAAAATATGTAAGAACACGTCATATGTTCAGATTAAAATGTTTGACTTTTTATGATTAAGTTAAAATTATTTAAATACTTTCTTACAAATGTGCATTTGTTAACTTTAATAAATTAATAGGAATGAACTACATGAGTCAACGATTGATTTAAATGACAATATTTTAACGGAAATTACGTAAACAGTGGGAATATATTAATATATTATGAGCAATTACAATAATCTGAGTACATTACATTTTATAAATATACTAAGAAAAAAGAGCCAAATAAGCTAAGTAATGTGTATGGACAGAAGTAACTGTGAAATATAAGATTATTTTTGGTCAAAATTTGATAAGTAAATATCTTAGGTATTACATGTAATCGTATCTAACGTAGATAATAACTACATAAAATAACGAAAGCATTGATGTTTGTTTAAGAAATGTTGAGATTAAACCCAAATTTCTAGAAGATAATATTTTATTTATTATGATAGAAATGACGCTTATTAAAAGTGTTTTCAAATAAATTGTCTGCCTTGATGTTGTTGAAAGAATTAGATCAGATTTAATATGAAATAATTCAAATGATTACACTATAACATCAAAAGTAAATCTAATAATTTTAAATAATTGTTTATTTTTTATGAAAAAAATTATATTTATAATTTTATTTTACACACAGACACACATATATATTTAACAAAATTACAAATAGCATTTTTCAATAGGGAAAAATATTTAGCAAAGCTGAGAAAAACTAGTCACATAATATAGGAATATCAAAAAAAAAAAAAAAAAAAAAAAAAAAAAAAAAAACTTGAAATATTTCTTACAATTCAAAAAATTTACTATCGAAGAATTTTTAATAATATTTTTACAATTTGTCAATGGAAATAAATCAAACTGTAATGAAATATTTGAAATATTTGAATTTTAGGATAGAAAAAGAAATATAAATACAAAGTAATCGTATATTTGGAATATATATTATCAAAAATAAATGAAATAAATCAATTTAAATGTATTTTAATATCCTAAAATTAATGCTTTGTTGAATTTTTCATAATAGTGATTCGTCTCAAAGTTTAACTAAAAAATAATTAAAATATTCATATAAAATTTATTCCTTTTTTTTTGTTCCCTCAACAGATGATATTAAAATTCTTTTTAAAGATTCATTAAAACAGTTTCCAATTTTCATTGTTTGTCCATGATGTAAAAATTCTCATTTCCTGTATTGAAATTCTTATTCTTTTAGCTTATTTGATACCGTTATTTTCATCTACAAATTCAGAACAAAACAGAGCTGTAGTTTTATCACCTACTATTGCTCACGTAGAAACTGAAGTGCACGCAATTACTTTCTTTTTGTTGAACTTTTATGAACAGAAATGATAACAACACCATACTTGGACAAATTGTTATTACTATTTTGTTTTTTGGGAATTAGGATTTCGGATAACCAAAGAATTGTTTGACTTTTGTTAGAAAGCGTGGAGAAACTTATTGGATATTTAATAATTATTTTGTTAAAAAGGAATAAATAAGCTTGTTTCAGTGATATAATGTAAGTTTTAAACAAAATCCTTAAAAATATTTTATGCATTTTCAAGTTCTGGTAAGCAAAAATTGTGCATACGTATTCAATAAGTTATTATCTTTAATCAAAAGTTTAAATTTAATGTTCATGAATATCTTTTCATAATGTACATGAAAATTATTTCCAAAAATTATGTAAAATTATCTTCTTATCAGTAAATTTGGCACAGGAATATGGAATTATACTGTGAAAACGCTTTGCTAATTATCAACTAAATATTTGGATAAGGAAACATTTGTCGTATTTAAAAATCCTAAATATATTTCAGAATAGTTTGTTGAACTTTTACATCAAGAACTTATAATTCATTCTCTATTAAAAAATATAGCAAACATCACTGGATTGTATTTAATATGAAAAATTTATTTTTATTAAAAAAATTTTAATAATACCCAAGGAAATTTATATTCACAATTCGCAAATTAACAAAATTATAGAGCATGTTTATTTTTATAAAAATAAACATGCTCTATAATTTTGTTTTCAAAGCAACTCAAAATTAAGTGGTCATATAGTTTTATTTGGCATTAAATTTCAGCTTTGTTATTCTTATAAATTATTTCCATTCAATGTAAACATTATATCCTAAATTATTATTGACTATCATGTATATAATTAAGAAGAGTTCATTATTTTACTTTAACTTTAAACGATAAATTCTGAATTATAAACATAAATTTTAAACGCATTCTTCTGAATACAGGAATCACAATGTAGCATAAAAAGTAAATAATACTTTTCTATGTTAATGTTATTTTTCATGCAATTTTACATTACTTTTGTGTATAATCAAGTAAATTATAGCATAAGGAAACATTATAATATATATATATATATATATATATATATATATATATATATATATATA
>JAPDSC010054647.1:0-10657 GCA_026290005.1 Latrodectus geometricus
AAATACCACAAACTGATGGTAGAGTAATGTAATGAAAAAAAAAAAAAAGAAAGTCTCGAATAAGTAATATGAACAATTGTAGGTAATATTTACTTCCTTTTATAATTGATTACAATTCTATGATTTCTGGTTAACTGCACTAGTGTGCAAAATATAAGCAAGAACGTTAATTTTTAATAGATAGCCATAAAATTGTAGAAAAATAGTTCTTGTGAGATTAATACAAGGAAAATGAATTCAAGGAATGGTCATGGGTATGCAAATATTAGGAACAAAACATCGATGAGAACATGTAAGACACTTGAGGTCGGTATGTGCAGCATGGGACTACAGAAAAAAGATTTACAGAGACGCAGTTAAAAACAATGACTGCAAGCGCAAATAAATTCTTTCATAAAATATATTTAGACGAAATTATTTGAACAAGTTCACTCGAATAATCACCAATGAACATTCACTGCAAGAGAATTTATTCATGAAATATAGCTAGACGAAATTACTTGTTTGACTTCATACTTGATAAAAAAGATCGGTAACCTGGAGGAGGAGCGTAGTAAGATCAATGAGCTGAAGAGTTCAAAATCAAGAGAAGTGTCATTTCATGAGCTTAAAAGCTATACAAACTACAGGTACAGCAGTAAAAAGGTTGGTAGTGATCATCTCAGGAACAATTTCAGTAGATGACCAATACAAAATCTTTCAGATGTAAATACCTGAAAACCAACCAGTAAGTACCCTTACTCAACAACTGTGTACAGCAACGGGGAACAAGTGTCACAGTTTACTGTGTTCAGATGCCTTTCTAAAGGCGGTGGTTCATTTGAAATCCTATACGATTCGAAAGCTGGTCATCAGCGCCACCTTTTACAATATTGCAATTAGCACGAAAACTAGAAAATGTATTAATGAAGTCGTGCTCTTTTTTACATAAGAGAGTCATTTCAGTAACAGAAATGATTCTCAACGCCAGTTTATTTGGAGAGTTATCGGGACGCAGTTTTATCCCAGTAATATCAAAGAAAAAGACCATAAGGCTTCCTGGAGTTGATGTCTTGGGAAGCCTTATGCTGAAAGGATGGAATGAGCGCTGCAATTTCGAAAGAAGTTCTGTAGCTTGAGAGCGCTATTGAAAGGATATGGCCCTTCCCTGTGTATGTCCATTCCAATTTGCCATTGGAGAAGACTTTGTTTATGAGGATGACAATGCACGGCCACATCAGAATCCCACTGTTTAGCAGCTTCTGAAAATGAAAGATATAATTGGAATGAATACTCCAGCGTACTACATTGATTTAAATCCCATAGAACATGCACGGGTTGCTTTAAGAAGACAACTTTCGGTATGATTACATTCTCTGGGAAAATCCAACAACTTTAGCTGATGCTAATTGAGGAATGGACACTCTTACCATAAAACTGTTGAAAATGGAGAGATGGTGCAAATCAACCCTTACTGTAAGGGGAGGGCATGTCCACACTAAGGAGCATCTGCTTTTTGTTCTTCCTGTTGAGCAGATAATCATGTGTAACGATACTGTGAGCTTAGTTAAGCCTTTCTGTTTGATTTCATGTTGTATGCATTGTATTCATATTTGCCTAATCATATTTTCGTTATCGTTTATGTATTTATCGTTAAATAAGTTACTTGTTGTTTCTTACATGATTTCTTTTAGCGTCATAGCCAAAAACAACTGTTGTTTCAGTTTTACCAGTGTAAATATTGAAAACACATTATTATATTATGGTTGTACATTTCCCTTAAGGAAGAATTAAGATAGATTATAGTGGATGAAGTTAGTTTTCAGTTTCCTTTCTTTTGCTCCATATTCTTTACAAGTGATATTTTTAGTAACCTCAACATTCACAAGAAAATGGATTCAATAATATAATTTTCTAGTAATCTGGATGGAAATACAAGAATCAAAAATATCATCTTGTTATATTCTTGCTATCTATTCTTGAGTGAACATTGTGTCACAAACAGCCTATTTGCAAGAAACACTTCAAAACATTGTCTTAAGAGAACTCACTAAATTAACTAATTGAGATTTAACACTGAATGAAAATTTTCTGTCTAACTTCTGAGAAATTGAACTCAGCATGGAAGTTGCTAAGACTCTGCAACAAGTCATGATATATAAGAAATGTGTGGATACTTGTAGAACTGAATGTTTACTAGTATATCCTAAAAATCAGTTTTGAATAATCCTAAACTGAGTGAAAAAGACACACGCTGGTTCTTATTGATCAAATACTTAATTCTATTCTAATCTAATTCTATATAATCTATTATAATTCTTAATCAAATACTATAATAAAATTAATATTTCATTTACATCGTCATAAGATAATGAAAGACAGAGAATAATCTTACTAAATAAATTATTGGAAATTCTGAATTTTCAATAATAGAAATTTATATTTAATATAAAATTATAATCATGATAAACCAATCACACCCTGCTTTTGAAGAAACTGAGAATTATTCCCACATATTTACCTGCAATGTCTTTCAGACGATTAATATTTTGACATCGTAAATTACGTAGCTTATAACTGAAAGCAATTGAAAATAATTTGATTATCCCCCATGAACTACTTTTCATGAGTTTTTCCTTAAAGAGAGGGTGTCATATTTACTATTCGTAATGAAGGTCATTTAGAAAACTATCAAGCACTCATCCCCCATTAATATGCATGTTGAAAGCAAATCCAATGCTGGACCTTCCCTTCATCATAGGACACAATCCAATACTGAATCATGGTAAATGTTATATTCTCCCAATTGTAACTGAAAACTTTTTTCTGTAATAAAAATTTAAAACAATAATACTTGATCATAGCTTCAGAGATTATAATATTACACAATAATATAAGTTTTTATGATTACAATATATATTGTAATAATTTTAAAATTATAATAATTTTATTACTTTTATACTAAATTTTTATCCATATATTTATGCACAGCTTGCTTTAGAATAGAGCTTAGTTTTGAAAAGCTTTTTAGAAAATTCTCTTGATTTTTAAGTACTTTATTTTTAATTTAATAGAAATTTATTTTCACACAAACAATCAGTCTTCCATTCAAATAACATAGTAAGTACGTTTATATGTTTTTTCTATGTTCAAAAATAAAAGAAAATTTTGAAATTGAATTTGAAATAAAGAATAAAAGAAAATTTGGAAACTGATAACTGAAATTTATAAGGTTTATACTTTTCATTAAGCTGTTGCAATAGTAAATAATTAGCAATTATTTTTCAGGTTGATAAATGCTTTAATGAGTTGCTTAGAGTTGAAGACAGAAATATTCTGCAGTCCTCAAGATGTAAATACAGCCAGAATGATAACTCGCATGGTAAAACTTGAAGATGATACAGAGTGCAATGGAACTGGTATTGTTGCCAGTCATTTATTGCAATTTTCAGTTTAACTGTGTACCGCATCAGTTGTAGGAGAAGTAATCTACTCCCTTATATTGAAAATGCAGTACTACGCAGAGAAAAACAATAATCGCGACAATGAAATAACAAATAAATTTTAATATAAAGACTGTCTTCAACGAATGATCTTTAAGTTAGATGAACTATTTGAAAAAAGTTTACATATAAAATGTTTTTTTTGTCCAATATTTCTAAATAAAGTTTTTAATGCATTGCTGTGGTTTTCATTTATTATTAATAGTTTTTATATATAACTTAATGCTTTAATGTGGAGGTTTTTATCTCTAGCGTTATTTAAATTTTTTTTAAAAAAAATAATTAGCAAATGATAATGTTTTATTATATACATGCACTAAATATTAGTTTTCAAATAAAAAAAAATTTGTTCCATTAGTTTTTTTTTGTTTAATATATTCAGAAATAAGTTTTATGAGGAATTCTTTTATTCCTAATAATTGTTTATACGATACAATAATTTATATTTATTATAATAAATATACAAGTAGATAATAAGTAAATATTTAGCATGCAACAACTAATAATAAAGAAGTTCGTATTTTGCATCTAATTATAAAAATTGTTTTTATTATTAATGTTTTATTAAATGCATACATCATAACAAATGTGTGTGCATTTTCAAATAAAAAAGTTTTTAAGATAAAATTTGAGCAAATTGTCTGTTTATAGTCGAAATATTACGTACCTATTTTCTATTCAATTTGTTTTTAATTGTTTTCGATACTATATATAATTGTAACTCTAAGGGAACTTTATTATTGAATAATATTGCAAAACAAAACTCAACTGCAAATATTAGGGATATTTTTAAGCTATGCCATTTTTAGCCGGAATAAATTATCAACTGAACATTTTTATTTAAAATTTATCAATTTAAGTGCTTCTTATCAATGATTTTTGTTCTTTAGAATCAGTATAAAACAATCATGATACCGTATTATAAACAACAGAAATCATTTATAAGGAGTACAAATTTTGCTAAGAGATTCAGACTCTGGTTATTTATATATACTTGCATACATTTCATGAAAATTTGTGCAAGCATATATTGCATCTCATTGTATTTATTGTAAAAACGATAAATGACATGAGTGCCAGGTATCTTTGGGACTGTTCTGCACCGTTGTCCATGATTCGCTTTTATTAAAGATGTGCTCCCCTCTTGGAGACTCTTAATATTTATATTGGATTTCCAAGACATACAAGACGTGGAAGACATCGTATACTCGAGAAAGCCAACCTAGAGACGAAACTGAAAAAATAATATTTTCTGAAAGGTGGTATCTCAACCTTCAATTTTTCCACTTTCAATGGCTCATAATGTTTTCGTTATTTATATTTAATTGCGACAGGCATAAATATAAATGACTTAATTTATATAATGACTATTTAAAATTTATGACTATTGTGATAATGACTATAATAATATAAATGACAATTGTGATCTTCATAATATAATCTTCCTAAGATTACGTATACATATAAACACAATAGAGTTTGATTAATAGCATTATATATTACACATTTTGCATCAGAAGTGTAACATAAAATGGTAAATTAAATGTTTTCAGTAAAACTATAGTGTTATTATCATCAGCGTGATTTTAATTCAAAATTACTTATCTTAATAGTTGTATTTACTTATCTTCATAGTATAATCTTCATAGTCAAAGTATTTAAAATATCAATAAAGAAAATTTTTAAGATTGCTAAGCAATGAGTTATATGAAAGTTTAATTGAAAAATTCTTTAAATTCTGTTCAAAAACTTTATGCGAAAGTATTTACTTAAAATTCAGAGTGACAGTATATTTATATGCATACAGAACAAGACTACTCTAATAGTTTGTTTATCATACGGTACTTATTAAACTGAGAATGTTTAATATTATGCAATTTTTAGCATAGGCTTTGTACAATCATGTGAAATTTTTAATATTTTATCCATCTTCAGTTTATTATTATTTTTTATCTGAAAAGCAATCAAAAAGGCAAAAAGTATACAGTTGATTACTTCCAAGTAATGGATATTTAACATGTTATCAAAGATCAATAGTCTCTGCCACTATGCTGTTGTACAGCATTTGAACAACCTCAGTGATTTTGCTTTTCGACAAGTCATATTGTAGATAAAGAGTTGTGATCAAGTGGGCGAAGGGAAAAATACTTAAAAATCCCTAGTGTTTTCCCCTAAAGCATTCCAATAGAAAAATGCTTATGAAAAACAGAAATGCAAGACATATTTTTCACAACTCAACATGATTTAAATAAAATTCGAACTTTCATGATGCAAAAAGCATGTTGTTCCTAATAGAAAGGTTTATAGAAAAGGAAAAAGTAAAATTCATGGATAATGCAAGAAAATGATTTACAAACTTAAGCCTGCCTTGAAGATAAATAGGTTAAAAGACATCTATAAATCATCTAAAAATTTCTCCACCATATTATTTTTTCGCGAGCTAAATGAGAAAAATAACTCTAATATTGATACAGATATAAAAATCAAATGGGAATTGAAAAAAGATTAGCAATTTTCTTCATTTGTATCTTATTTAAAATGAAAATCAATTAATATTTCAATTTTTAAGGTACTTATAAAATCTATATATCCTAAACAGAATTTTAGCTAGTTTTCATCAGCCAAATTAAAGCATATATCATATTTTCGGGCTATATTTTAACATGCAAGAGGGAAGATTCCAATATCGGAAATTCGATCCAAGGTATTTCTGTTTTCCAGGAAGAATTTTCATGAGTAATGTGCATTAGTATGAAGAAATCAGATACACAATTATAATTTCTCTTTCTCTCTCTCTCTATATATATGTATGTATGTATAAGCTCGTCCACAACGTGGTGTCAAAGCATTTTACTTTTTCAATAGGCCTTTTCTATTTTAAAGATATTTGAGAAAGATTTCTTGATATTAAATCTTAATTCCATATGAAAGTAAATCAAGAACAAAATTGAATAGATATCTTCATTGGTATTTTAGAAATTATAAAAAGTTAAGTCTTATAATTATTTTAAATTAAAGTGATGTTTTGTGTAATTTACAATAGAAAACTAAATCTAAGATAACCTTGCGAAAATCGCAATATATCAAATAAAATATAATTAACAAATAAAACCAATTACTATATTTATATTCTATAAAAAAAGATATAAATTGAATAATCGCATACATTTTATCATTTTCAAGATAAGATATAATATATAAAGTCTGAATACAATTAGCAAATATAAAAAACATAAATTTTGAAGAAAAGATAAAAAGTTAGTTAAAATGATATGCTATATAAATAGTGAGTAGTTCAAGAATTATATATATATTATAATAATAGAAAATAGAATTTCATATCAAATATTATTAATTTAATTAATTAAGAAAAGTTAATATTCTAGACTCACTCGAAACACCATTGATTAAAATATTTCTACTAATAACATAATCAAATTATTGTTATAAATACTTACGCGCGCGCGATCGAGTTTTCATATTAATAAAGTGTATGGACGAAGGTTCAAATTTAATTACTTTTGTTAATTTATTTAGCTATGTCAAGATAAAATTATTTCTACATCATTTAAGCAAAATTTGCGAGAAAGACTTTTCTTATGCTTTCACAAAATTCCTAGAAGTCGAAGTAATTGCATAAACTTATTTAATTATTTTATGAAAAGAATGGTAAATTTGCTTAGTAAACGATTGAATGCAAGAAAGGAATAGAAAAAACAAGTAGGATTATATATCAATAAATGAAACTTCTGTTCAAGCAATTAATTTATTCAAATGCAGAATTTGAGACTTTTACTAAAGAATTAAATTACCGCATGCAAAATATATAAGAGTTGGAAATCCTTATATACTCATTAACTTCAAAATATAATATTTCAGGTAAATTCTTTCAGTGTTATTTAATGAATTCAGTAATACAAAGAAATGATATGATCCGGAAATGATCTTGGTACAACGCCAAGATTTTTCTTATTTTTTCAAAAAATTCATAAATTCAGAGTAATTGCATAAACTTATTTAATTATTTTATGAAAAGAATTATCTTTGTTTAATAAATTAAACTACTAAATATAAAAATTAAATAGTAAAAGATACTGGGTTTATATATATCAAGAAACAAAACTATTATTGAAGCAAATAATTTGATAAAAAAATTAAGGTCTCTTTCTCTAATGATTTATAAACTATGATTCCAAGAAAGATATTTATACATAGGAAAGAGTGACTTTGAACCACAAACTGAAATGATGTGAATCAAAAATAGTGATAGTACTTAGAAATCAGGGGTCCTGTCTCGAAAACTAAAGACGAAGACGTTGGAAAAACCAATCACAACGTTTCAGATATCCACACCATGCACATATACATGATAAAAAAACCTGGTCTGTTCAATGAATTTCGGTTAAATTCAGTTCCTGTTGATAACGTAATATAGATAAGACAATTACTCTGATGCATCCAACAAGAACGCTGGTTATAAGAGTGGTACTATATAATCTTCTTAGAGGAGTCTTTGTTCTATTTGTAACATTCTGATGGCCGTTTATGTATCCAGAAACTCTGAGAGAAACGTTGATTACTTAAGTACATTGATATCGTCTCGTAAGGGCTCGTAATTGAAGGAATAATATGGCAGTCTTTTAAAATCGGAAGCACCTTGAGACGACATCCAACCTTTTCTTTTTTCCACTTCTCTTTGGGACTAAAAAAAAAAAAAAAAAAAAAAAAAGGATTGCGTGATATATAGTGAGAGCTCGCGGCGGGTTTGATACAAAGAGTACATTGTTCTGTAACTACATCTTCTGCTTCCTAAGCCACTTTTTATAGGATTGTTGTAATTTGGAGATGTCAGCCTCATTGTGAATAATTAAATAATTATTTAGGCTTCTTAAGCCAAAACTTATGTTTAAAAGTTTTAGTATTCGAGACATCACTCTCAACAACATTAATGATTAGCTCAACAATATTAATGATTAAGCTGGCTAAAGTAGCCAAACAATTAATTGTTCGTCTACTTTAGACAGCTTTACTTGTTAATTATGCGTGTAAGAAACGCCAGTCTCATAAATGTATCTATCGGCTTCTCAGCCCATATTAGATTTCAAATGTTTGTTTTGTTTTGTGATGCTTTGAAAATTAAATTAAAGTTAGCATCTGTAATTTTGTTGATTATTCCTCCTGAACCTACACAAATTAATTTACGCAAATCGGATTACCATTTCGAAATAAAAAATGAAAACTTTAGCCAGTCATTGGGTAAATGATTCGCACATCTCTAGTTTGAATAAATAGTATTTTGAACTCCGATTGGTATATATCTGACATATTGAGACCAGTGGTTACTGCCTAGCTTTCTAGTCTGCGAAGTGTCATCTTTTAACAAGAAAATGCAAAAGCACATTTCGCATGTCATGTTTTGTTTTTACACGATACACAGGGTACTAAACTGCTTTTGTTGCTTGTACGGTGTTCAATCTCCCACCAATTGAAAAATTAGCTCATGGATTGCTGCGAGACTGGTCCACCACTCTACTGCACTTGTGATGTCAATAAAATGGGGCATATATTTGAAGCAACATGGTTAAAATTGCTTCTTTCTGTCATTCCAACTCATTTCAACACCATACCTAACCGGGTAAAGGTTGTTACAGCTCTCACAGGATTGAGAATTATTTCTACTAATATTTCACCATGGAAAGCCTCCAAGTTGATTGCAGATTTAATCATTTTGTCTTCATGTCATATTATTTATTACAATAAATATTTTTTATTTGCTTTCCTTCATATGGTTTCAATTTTTAATGGTCAGCAGTGCACTTAATGCTACATGCTCAAAGACGCTTTCTATGAAAATATAAAACAACCATAATTAATTGTCTCATTTCATTTTTATTATATGTTCAAAAGAACATTGTAGATAATTTCTTCTTCAAGATTTAAAAATCTAAGATCATAATACATTAAACTAAAATATTCTCACTTGGCAAAAAAATTAAAAAAAAGAAAAAAAAAGAAACTCAAATAAATTTTTAGAATGTATTTGAAGAAGACACTCACCCTATATGTTTACTTGTTATTGCATTTAATTCAGAAATGCTTATAAACATTTATACAAAAAGGTTGTATTTTTGATAACTAAAATATATTGCTGGTAGTCTGGTTTTCTAAGATAAGCTATCTCTTTAACATAATACAGCTGACTGTTAAAATAATTAAAATTTTATTTCCCAAATGTGTCAATTTGAATTTTCTCAGGTAATGAAAACTTTCTTACGAAAAGTCATTTATTCGGAGCAATTTGAAATGACCTCTTTATAAAAATGCATGGGATACATATTTTCAATGATATATATTTAAGTTAAAGAATTTCAAGTCTTGAACTCAGCCCTTTTGTGGATGAAAAATTAACTTATTCAAAGATTTTCAGTGTCAGCTTATTTGCTTTGTCCAGAAGAAATAAAATACCATGAATAATGTCTTACTAAGGAGCTAAGTTTCTCAAGTTGATTGAATGTAAATTAAACCTGAATGGAAATGAAATAAGATCAGTATGCAATCAATGTCAAACTGGAGAATGAAAGCAAGCAATTAATGATTTCAATGTTGTGATGAATTGGTAGAAAAATTCACAAATGTTGAAATTTATAGTCAAAAATTAAAGGTTTCTAATTTCTTAGCTCTTTTATAAGTAATTCATTCACTAATCATATTGTTTTAAATATGATCTCTAAAACTTCCTCAAAAGTGATATAACATAATATTTTTCTCTTTTTAATCAATTAATTTTTACTTTTTTATGTAAAGTTTATGATTTCTATTATAATATCAGCAGGATTCCAATATTTAATACTTAACAGTGACATTTTAGGATACATGAACTTATACTTGGTGTACAGTTTTGATAAATGAAGTCAATGTTGATTTACCTAATTAAATGCATATTTTTACATGGGAAATTTAATATTTAAATGCATACCATTATCATTTCTATAAATATTATATTTTGCTATTCATATCCTATATATGTTGACGGATCTTTGAGATATATTCTGTAATTATTTTAGTTCCTCATTAGAATTCTTGTATCCTTATAACGCCACTATGTTTATTTTCTATCTTTCAATTTAAATATATATATATATATATATATATATATATATATATATATATATATA
>JAPDSC010054650.1:0-24018 GCA_026290005.1 Latrodectus geometricus
TGCCTTCTACGCAGATGACACTGGTATAGTAGTAAGATCAAAAAATCTGAATATTGCCATTCAGAAACTTCAAAATAAAATTAGTGACATTAAAGAGTGGTGCACAAAATGGAAAGTTGCCATGAATGCGTCAAAATCAAAATTACTTATAATCAAAAGTAAAAGTCTTAAACATCCCAATACCAATAAACTTCATATTTTTGGACAAGATATTGAAACAGTCAAAAAAGCAAACTACTTTGGAATAAATATCAATAGCCAATTTACTTGGACGCATCACATCAAAACAAAAATTTCTGCACCATGGTACACCTACCATAGACTACGAACCTTACTTGGAAGATTCTCCAAACTGACATTAAAAATGAAACGTCTACTTTATATCTCAGTTATCAGGCCGATTGTCACTTACGCATCTCCTGCTTGGTGTTCGTACTCTCAAGTTGATGCAAAAATTTTAAACACTATGCATTTTCTATAAATTTTCCCTATTTGTTGTTAAATTTTTTTTTTAAATTTGTTTAAATCATTGCTTTAGATAGCATTATAACACGCTGTTTGGCCTTCATTATAAAAGGTTTTTTTTAATTTTGCGAGAATACTTTTCTTCAAATGCTAAACATTTTTTTATAAATATTTGTATCTTTTAAAAAAAATTCTTTTCAAAAAATCGGGTGAATTTTGGAAAGAAATAAAACTTTTTTACCACTATTTTTTTTTAAAGTAATTAGTATATATAAAGGTTTAAAATTATTTAATGTTTGCGGTAAGCAAACTAACGCTTCTATGACATATAAGTAGCCTTTCGGATATTACATACCCGGATGCGGCTGCTTGTATGTGTTTTGTTATTATTTTAAGAATATGTGCTTAGGGGTGCCAAGTTTCAAGGGTGACTATTTCTAAAATACTTCGTGAGTAAGAGTTGTTTGTACGAAGACCTGCAATTTGCATACCGCTCACGTCTACGCACAAGAGAATCCGCTTAACATGTTGCAGAGAGCATAGAGATTAAAGTATTGACCAATGGGAGGCCGCCCTTTTCACTGATGAAGCTTCATTCCCGCTATATGTTCATATGGAGAGATCCAGGGACCTGTCCTAGTCTCCAATTTCCACGAAATCGTCCATAATGGCGGCGGAGATTTAATGGTAGGTCAAGTATCATGATAAATGTCCGCATGAACCTCCATGTCTTTGACAGAGACAGTGTGACTGTTGTGATGTATAAGAATAAAGTCTTGGAGCTTTTGGAGTTTTACCATTTCAGAGAAATTCCGTTGAAGATGAGTTCCTTTTAATGGAGAATAACACGAAACCACTTAGAGCTCTTCTGGTCGATAAATTTCTTGAAAGTGAGGATATTGGTCAAGCAGATCGTCCTATAGAGAATGTATGGGATGCTGTGGGGAGTGCAATTCGCAAAACTCCCTGAAAAAGGTCTTGCTAAACGCGTGGGACCAATTGCTCCAGGAACTCGTAAATTGCCTTATTTCAAATATGAAATCACGCTTCATGGGCTGTATATAAGTAAACGGGAATTATACCATCTCTTAATCCACCTTCTTGTTCTATTCTGCAGTCGCTGTTTGCATGTCTTCCGACTCCAATAACTATTATGCATGATCATGCATGTTCTTTATAACTGTTGCATGATTATCTGTATTGTAATGTGTCAGTGTATGTACGTATCAAATTTCATTTAAATCGACCCTGTATTTCTGGAGATAATTAACCAAATTTAAAGATTCTTTTAATTTTGAACATCACTTTAGTATGAGGTGACTGTTTATAGCCTCATCTAACTTTATTTTAATTTTGTATGATAAAACTTTCTGTGCAGCAGCAAAATTTTAATCTAATTGATATTTACCGATGGTGATTGTTTGATGATTTTGAGACTTTTAACTGCAGTGATGGCTATCGTTTCCAAGGATCTCAAAAATATTGCTCTCTTCTTAGAATCTATCGATTGATATAACAAATTTTGATACAATCTTAATCTATTTAGTATTTTTACAATAAGTTGTAGACACAATTTATAGGCTAGATTTTTATATGGTAAACCTAGTTTATATATTCAAAATTTCATTTCTTTGATATTTATATTTAATGAATAGTTAATCATTCAATTGCAATAAAAGAAAAATAAATAGTTAATCATTCAATAGCATCTGTAAATAAAAGCATTTTTTAGAATACTTTTTAAATAAATTTTTATGTCAAATCATTTTTAAATAGCATTTAATTAGCTTAGAGATAATTTTATTTTCACTTTTTTGAACCCAAATAAAATATTTAGTTTTCTTCATTTATCATCAGAAATAGTTTAATTTTGAAATTTTATTTATCAGCAATTTTTTTATTTGGCTTTTTTGTCACATGTAAAAAGAATTAATAACACGAAAATTTTTTTTAACTGTAATTGATATTTTCTGCAATGATTGGAAGCTACTGTAAATGATTAAATCAAAGATAAGTTATGTATATAAATTATACTGAATCAAAAATAGATCCTTTGATATATTGTAAAATTTTCCAGGTACCCTGACTTAAGAAGCTTTACATTAACACACACTTAAGATGAGTAAAATTATTTTTATCAATATTGAGATCTGCCTACATATATATATATATATATATATATATATACTCAGATCTCAATCAATTACTACTTGGCATGCGTATCGAATTTTTTTAATGAAGTTACTAATATTTACTGCAATATTAATAAAATTTTTCGTAAGAAAATTATTTATTTCTATATTAACAACGCTATAAACTGCACAGTTATTTCAAGAGATGTTACTGCAATAATAAAACATAACTCAATTGAATAGAATAATTAAAAGTTAAATGAACTCCTTCCTCTGTAACCGTAATAATACTTTTTCTTTCAACATAAATCAACAAAATATAAATTGATTAAGTCGCAATATTTTTATAAAAATTTACTTATATCACAGGTCATAAGAACCCAGTATGCAAGTATATGTTCAGAATATACGGAAGGGAGCGTTTGAAGTAATCTCCGGCACAGACTCCTCCCACTCATAATCTTTTTCACTACTTCATGACTTTCTACCTCAAGATGGAAAAGTAAAAGCTTCGCTGCTAATGCTTTAATTTCCTTCATAGCCTAGTACAGCCCCCTAACACAGCTTATTCAATAACAATTTATCAACAAGGTTAAGCAAAAAGTCTACTCTTTAATACTATCGGGTCCGCGCAAGCGCAGACCCGGCTACCAAAAATTATGCACCCCAAGCAACCACAGTTTGTGGATGTGGCGAACGTCAGCCCTTCGATGTGCAATGAAAGGCCTCAGCTCGGGGGAGCCCCCTTCGTGATCAGGGCATCCCCAGTGCCAGGTAAGTATGAATGAGGAGATTTCCTAATTATCTTATATAAAATTTCTTAACTGATCTAGTGGTAGTCAACTTTTCTTACATTATTTTTTTTCAGATGACGAAGTTTTTGTTAATAATTTTGTAGATTCGACTATTACTTGTTTTAATAAACAGTTTTAGTAAAATATATGTTTCCTATTAAAAACAATGCTTCATTTTCCTATTAAAAACAATGCTTCATTTAATGCATATTTGTGTGTGTATCCTTGTTTAACTATATAGATTATTATTTTATATCTATATATTTATTTTCCTTATTTTTTTACAAATCTTAATTTATAGATAATTTGTGAGTTTTTACAGGTCAGTCGTATGTTTATGTAGAAATTTCTACAAAAATGATGTATGTATATTGTATTATTGTATATAGCTTTAAATTATTCGAGAATCGTCGCCATTGTGTAATGTGTGTGTGTGTTGCTGTCATCAGAACTCCGGGAAAATTATTCACTCGTGCCTTTCAACTATCTCTAAGACATTAAAAAAATAAAGATTAAAGAGTTTGGCAAGCCGACACTCTCTCACAATTAAACACTTTAAATCCACAATAGTTATTGGGTCTTTTTACGAAAAATCTTGTGGAAACGTATATTGTACTTTTCTAATTTTCCGATAACCTTTCTCTAGCTATATCAAATCACCTTCTAATGAAATTCTTGATTATTTAGAAATTCTTTTATACATATGCAGAATGTATTTCAAAATTATCGAAACTTTGTTCCTGTTCTTCGATAAACATTAAAACTGCTGTACTCTTGAATGAAAATTTTTATTCTCTTAAAAGTCTTTGTTCTTTTAAACTGTATTCAGTATTCGCTATTTAAATCTATGATTTAGTTATTTTAATTTCTCATTTTCGTAATAAAGCAAACTAACTGAACTTTAATTAAAATCACCTTTTTAATTTATTAGCTTGTTTAAAATTAAAATGTTGTTAATTTTAAGAAGATATTAAAATATTTAACAATACGTTGAGCTTGATGAAAGATACCGATATTAATGCCCAACTACTTAAAAGATAATACACAGTTTAAAAAATCATTTATTTATTGGGAAAAAAGTAAGTTTGTATGTCTTATTCTTCGAAGGATATGCTTAAAATTTGCACTTTTCTGTTCCGTTTTATTTTGAATGATGTATAGATGCAATACATAGAGAAAATAAATATTTAAATGCAAGTAAATTAAAAAGTTACAAAAATCCTTACACCTTGTAGGCTTAATCGTCATCATAACTCATTGTCCTTTAATTTGGTCTTTTTAAAAACTAAATTCAGTGAAACGACAGCCACATGGGGACCAAGGCCTACAGTGTCCATATCTATTTTCCTCGATCGAGAATCCTGTGGTTCAAAGTATACATCCTGATTAGGTGATCAGCCTAAATCGAAATCATCAGTAGTTTAGTTCCCAAGAATTTCATCTATTTAAAATCCAGCAGATTCCATATTAGTGTTTTGATAAAGTTGCAGAAGCTGCAGATGTACAATTAAGATGATTTGATGAAGTTACAGATGCTGTGAGGCTCATGGTTACAAGAGATATGAGCAAGCTTAAAGTGTGCTATTAGATAGGGCCGCTACACTCTGTTTATGATTTAATATTAATTCATAGATACGTTTTTCATTTGCATCTGTCACTTGTTGTATTACCAGAAAGAGCAATTTTAAATTTTTTTCCCCGTTTCGTCGAGAAGTTACTTAATATTTCCCATTACATATCACAAGGAGATAATATCTTTACTCAATTTCTGTAAATTATATTGATTTGAAAGTGCGTATAACAAATTTAAGATTTATTTGATCACATATTTGATTGATATTTTATTTTTTTATCACCTAGAAATTTAGTTATTTTACGATAAGGATCAGCAGTAGTGGATTTTAGTATTGAATTGTCACAAATTAAAAATTAAAATCATTTTCGCAGTCTCTGTGAAATCATTATTCAAGTTTATATGTACAATTATTTTGAACAACAAGTGATTATGAAAAGAATTACAAAGATTTTAGCAAGTTTTCTAGATGACTGAAATGAACTTCCATACTTCTCTACTTACCAGTGGACCACGACATTAAGATTGTAATAAGAGAACTTCCAATTAACACCATCACTGATCCCATTTAAATAAGAACCTATTACTAAATTTTCAGGTCAAAACCTTCAAACAAATCTTAAGGAAACTTGATGTTAAAACATTTGATTTAACCTCTTAGTTTCACTGTCTTGATGTACCAAGACAATTAAGATTTATAACTTAAGCCTTACAGTGAAACTTGGGAAAGAAACTCTAGACCCATTTAATGCTATCAATCTCAATGATATCAACATAACTAAATAGTATTTAGGTATACCCCTCACCAATATTTGAAATTAGGTGAAAAGCATTTAACCTCTTAAAGTTCCAATCCAAAACCAGAGCCACCAAAATGTGTGAATTGTGAAGGAAGAGGTACAGCTAACTAATATATGGAATACGCACTTTCCGATCAAACGATTATTCTGCTAGCAAAAAAGCACTTGGAAAATATTCTGAGGACTATATCTCTTCAGGCTCTCCAGACATCTTCACCAACACCTTCGAGGAACTTCTTAGTTTAATATCGGAAGTTTGAAACTTTAAATCTCATCAAAATGTATTAAAGCAGAAGAATTTTATTCCGAAATAGTAGTTTCCAAAGACATTTTTACAGCTGGTGTAAATGACCAAGTTCAATATTCTGAACTTAATTACGTCAAATAATTTGTGCTTCCTTAACTTGAAGATCATATTAACCGTTTGAGTGCGGAAGAGTTTTCTTATATATAAATATAACATAACAAGCGAAGCGCGAAAGCGCTTCGCCGCACTCAAACGGTTAAGAATACTGTTTAGCATTTCTGTTAATACTGCTTGCAGTACAAGATCATTTCCTAAATTAAGATTTATCAGGACATATTTTGGGTAAGTTTATCGCAGAAAAGACTCATAAATCAAGATTTGATTCCCATTGAAAAATCAAGTCTGTCAAGAGATAGACACAAAAGAAATTATAGAAAATTTTGTAGACATGAAATGCAGAAAAACAAACCATTCTCAATAAAAAAAATTTTTTTAAATTTATTAAATGCTTTTCTTCATAACTTTTTTTCTCCTATACAAAGATTTTTTTTTAAAAAAAGGGACACTTCAGCTATTTTGCAGGCGTTCACCTGATAACCTAACGCCGGCACTGAGAGCCTATCTTTTTACCAAGCGAAAGAATCTTTGACTTGTGTCCGATGTGTCTTCAATGATTTGTCAATCATTGTGGCTTTACTGTTCAACTCATCATCATTCATTAATTTAACATAAGTATTCACAATAATGGCTCGCAGACAGCCGACTAGTTGGGTAGTTTTGGAGATACGTACTGAGTCTCCGGGTCATCACAATCTATCCACTGGCAAAGTACTTGGATCAACAGTCTTTGCCATGGTACACATACGCGATCATAGAACTGATGCATCATATCCTCAGCGAAAATTAATATTGTTTCCCAATGATCTCGTGCCTTTCTTTAGAGAGACGAAACTTCAAACGGTAATACTAATCATAAAGTTTTTACTTTAGCTATTCTTATAATTTACTACTGCATGGAGAAACGTTTAGATTCCTTACTTTAGAAACAAATTAAATTAAATTATTATTTAATTTTGGGTGAACACTATAGTTTATATAAAAAAAACTAATAATCATTCATTTATTCTTTGGTAAACAGATTAACATTACATAAATTTTCAAAATGAAAATAAGTACACTTAACATTTTCATCCAAATGTTATTCTTTTAACTATATAAAGTTCTTATGCAAATAACAGGAAATTTACAACATACATTAGCGGAGATGAGGTATGCAATAGAATTTCAGCGCTGGCATCCATCACGCGCAACTTTGGCACCACTTCAAAGCGCTATGTAAAGCTTGGAGATTTCGATGATTTCAAGTTCAACAAATTTGTTTTGCTTGTTTTTTTACAAAAAAAAAAAAAAAGAAAGTAAAAGATCAAGTATGCCTCGTAGAAAGCAGCAATCATTTTTTAATCAAGTATCCGAGTTCGAACAGAGAAAGGATAGAAACAAACCGAGATAGTGGATTATTTTTCAGGAAAATCGGTAGTCGTGTTCGACGAAACCAACCAAACATCTGTAATGCGAATTTGTGATCGTTGGATGCTGGAAGGTACGACGAACCGACGTGTTCGAGCTCATCAACCTTAGTGCACCACTTCACGTGATCACAGACGAATTGTGTGCATGGCAGTGATGGATCGCTCAGCCACATCACGAACAGTACATTCAGTCTGTAACGCATCATGCAGTATTTGCGCGTACCATTCGACGCTGTTTATAAGACCTGCATAAGACGGTGTCTCAATCGAATTGTCTACCAAATTTGTAGCTTGCCTTATGCACTACCAAACTAGACCCACACTGGTTACTATGGTATGGAGCAATATTGGATATCACTCTCGCACTATTCTAGTCCTCATTGCCAGTATCAGTTTAAACAGCCAGTGGTACATCTCCAAGTTGTTGAAGCAATTTATTCTTTCTTACCTTCAGCGCTTGCCCACAGCCATATTTCAAGAGGATAATGTGCAACCACACGTGGTAGGCATTGTCCAAGGGTTCTTCGTTAGTCACCAGGTTGAACTGCTTCCCTTGCCATCTCGCTCTCCGAATCTTTCTCTGATAGAAAACATGATCCATGGTTGCTCAACGATTGACCCAGATGCCACACTAGATCAACTTTGGAAGTTGCTTGGTATACTGTATCCCAAGGACGCATCCAAAGTCTCTTTGATTCAGTGCTGAGGCGTGTACCAGCAGTGATCTCCAACAATGACAGCTACTCTCGCTACTGATTTTGACAGGAATCACACTTCATAGAAGTCTATAAATTTAATCGTTTGATACTTGGTCAATCTGCAAAATAAATTTTGTTGTGATATCTCTTGTCTATCTTGGTGTTGTGTGCGTGTGAGCAATTTGAGTGGCTTGCAGTGTATAATGAAAATAAAAATTGAGTTTCAATAATTAGTGCATTTTAAAACTAGTACAAGTTATTGAAACTCAAATTTTTATTTTCACTTAAGTATCAGTTTTATAAAATTCAACAATCTTTTAGCAACTAAATGTTCAAAAGAACACATGACAAATAGCAAATATGACTATAAATGGATGCCAACTAACATTATCTAGCAAAGAATATATCCAAGAATGAGATAAAAAATCATCTCATAAATCATAATAAATTGATGACAAAATTTTATTTTGATTTTTAAACTGATTATTTTAAATATGAAAGTTAAAACTAAAATTTCAAGTGTATAACTTTCGCTGATTGAATTTTCTAAGTTTTATTGAATTATTTTATTTCTATTTTACTTGCAAATATCTTGATCAGAAATGTTGAATCTAAATTTTGCTTTACATCAAAAGCTTAAAACTAATTTCTTTTATGCAAACTTTAAATGCAGAAATAATTCGGTATGAGCTTTATTATATTAACTGTTAGGCCATTTTTAATTACTATAGGTAACCTTTTCCAAGTTATTCAGATTATATGTAATTGCATATTATCTTAATATTCCCCAAAGAATTTTATCCTTAAATCATTGAAAAATAAACATACAAAACACAATAAAGAGGTAATCAAATTAAAATTAGGAAAAAAAAAAAAAAAAAAAAACAGTAAATTGAATATTTTTAATTCTTTTTAAGAGATTTTAAGTTTTCTATATATGGAGATTGAATTGATTATTAGCTTGAAAGGTTCAAATATAATTGGGAACATTTATATTAGTTTTAGTTGTCATTCATTTTTTAGATAGTTTATCTTGAATAATAATTATTATGACCATAGTAAACAGTTAAATCCATCAAATTTTACAAAAAATATTCCCAGGAGGGGGGGATGTCACTAAAAATTCATATTTTATTATCATATAATGTTTTTGTTAAAGAAAAAATTCTTTTAATTATTTCAAAGGTTGATAAAAAAAATGTGCACATTTTCATACTTTTGTATTCATTGGATATTTAAATCACATTATAAAAGAAACTCAATATGAATTGCTAAATTAAATTTGCATTGATATTGAATTACTGAGTTCGATTTTATGTAAAAAATTTATAATGAATAATATTTTTAAACTCAAACTTGACTATATATTATTGAAATTATTTTCATAATTTGACCATGATAACAATAATCATCTCAAATTACATCAATGATTTTCTCTTATTGGGCAATTAAAATGGCCAATTATTTCCCCTCCCCCCAAAAAAGATTCAATAACAGATTTTTGAAACAAAGCAAAAACAAAAATTTTTATTTTCCATAACATATTTACAATATACAGAAGATATTTTAATGAAATTAAAAAAAATGCATGCATTTTATATGAAACTTCTCCATCACTTATTAAGATTTTATTTCATAGAAAATATTCTACAATAGATATTCTTTACATATTATCACATTAGTTTTTCTTCAAAAATTTGGTAATTTTAGGCTCAGAGATTGCTTTAGAATTCCTTTTATTTCTTGAACTTCCAGCTTTTATTGAATTTGATTTTTGTACCGCCGAATCTGTTTTCAATGAATCAGTAGTTTTGCTATTGCCTGTAAAAATAATAAATGGCTTCTTAAATATTATCAACGATTTCTTATTATAAATATGCATGTCATAAAATGCTTATTAAAATACCTAATTCCTGAAAAAAGTAAGTATATCATCAAAACATGTTTTCTATGTAACTTAGAATAGGAAAACGGCTCATAAGAGAATATTTCCTTTTATTTGAGAATAAAGTAACTAATATATTCTGATTTCATTCAAAATTTTCATGAGGTATAAATAATTTGTTTATTATGAAAATGTATTTAGTTGTATTTATGAAAATCAATTACAGACTAATTACATACTAGCAATAGTATGATTAAATTCCTTATAAAAATCATATGCAACTATATGGAAAATTTTAATTTGATAAAATAAACTAAAACAATTTTCTTTAGAAATTACTTTGAAATGTTAATAAAGTTACAACATGAAAGCCATAGACTCTACTGACATTTAATTATCTTATTTTATCATAGCTGCGTGCAACTGTTTATGCATAACAACTTTGCTTCTTAAATGGTTTCACGAGAAACTTTCTTCCTATACTTACATAGTCTAAACTTAGTACCACACAACTTTTGATTTCTCATGTGAAATTTGCCATTAAAGTTAGAAAATCTTAGTCAGAGGAAATTGAATGTACATGTACATTATTGATGCATGAATGAATTTCACAAAGAGCATATTTAACAAATAGTGTCAGGATTATAATACATATTTCAATTTGTGCGATTGGTAAAATAAGTATTAATATAAATTTTGCTGAGGAATAATATTAAAAATAATTATTTTATAATAAAAATAATTTTAATAAACTAGAAACTTCAGTTCCCAATAGAATTATTTTTATTAAAATATATAATAAACAGTTTTTTGTGAAAAAAATTTCAAATTTTTATCTCAATTTTATTGAGAGACAAAATTACTTTTCTAAAATAGCGCTATTTCAGAAAATCAATTGTTTCTTTTTTTTTAACATTGTTATCATTCAACTTGTTTCTACACAATTGGTAAGTTAGCTCTTTTTTTCCTAAAATGCCCATTATAACTTTTAAGTTAATTATTTTAAATGAGATATATTTTAAGATCAGACTTAAAATATATCTGACAAAATTAATAAAAAATATGCAAAAATTATTTTTACCATCCATATTTTTAGATAAATTATATAAAAGTTTAATAAATAATTTATCAATTACACATGTAATATAGAAGTATAAAAAATTTTGATTTAAATAAATTCTTTCTCATGTAAAAATACATGCTTTTACTAATAAAAGAGTGCCCAAATTTCTGAGAAGTTTTCATCATAATAGAAAATTGACCATTCCATAATTATTTATAAACTTAAGTTATACCTTAAATATCTTTTGTAATGATTTATAATGTATTAAAAAAATGAAATAAATTCTTTAAATATGTAAAGCGGGTCCTTGAAAATGCAAGACGAAGAAAGAATAGTCAAAGTCATGAGAAATGTTTTCATGCCAAACACATAATAGGAATTGCAAAGGAATATATATTCAGCACAACTGCACATTATAGATAACTTCATTGCTAACAGACTGAATATAAATTGAAGAAAAATATGCACTTAATTTTGCTTTCCATGTACTTTTTTTGCATACTTAGTTTCATTATGCTTCAGAAAACAAATCAAAATTATTCAAAAATAGTTCAGAATTTAAGCATAAAAGAATTGTCTGTAAAACAACCACTGTCTTCATTATCTTTAATTAATTCTAAACTAAATATTTACATTAAATAAAAGCTAGAACATTTGAATGAGGTTCATTGTTTCTGAAGAGTAGTTTTGGTTACTACACTTCAGAAACAAACAATGAACATCATTCAATTAAATTAAAGGATTAATTACGTCATTCAATTAAAGGATTTAATTTAAGAAACGTCGAATATGTCTCCAAAATCACCCTGCTCTTTGATGTACTAATACATTGATTTTACTCTTCCATAACTCCTATTTAAATAAATCATATGCTGAACCAATATTATAATTTTTCTTAGATTGTTTATAGCTTATTTTTCTTTCTCTTCAAGTCTTACCAGTATTCGCATTTCAACAACCACATGGTACATGGATATACAAGGTTTCTTCTTATACCAAAAAATAAACAATAAATTTTTGGTCTTTTTGTTCTCCAAATTTATCACTTATCTCACAATTCCAAAACATGCTCAAAATACATTACTTTGAGTACAGTACAACTAGTTATTTCAGATAAACTTTGAATATTCACCTCAACAGTTCATGTTGTCTCCATGTATAGCCAAAATACATCAAATATTATTCATCTTATGTAACTCAGAACTCACTTTCATTTACTGCTATAACATGTACTAGTTGTTAGTTACTTACAGTGGTTGGCAGGATATATTCTGAATTTCAATTTAAGCTCCTCAAGATTTAGCAACAATTAGTCTTTCTTGATAATGCAAGAATATTTATCACAAATTTATGTTTGATGGAAAATTTGTACATACGTTTATTACCAAATAAAATAGATAAAAAAAGGTAATCCAAAATAGGTATGCATAACATTTACTGTAAAATATTACATCGAAAATGTAGATATACAAAATCGTAGATCTACATTTTCGATGAAATATTATTACATAATAAATCGAGAATGTAGATACATGTTAAGTATTACATGTATCTACATTATCAATTTTTTTAATACATATTTTATATTATTTATTAATTTTTCACCACAATTTTGTTAATTTATAAACATTTAAATTTTTACTATGAATGCAAAATATTAAACAGCTTAGAATGATTTTATAAAATAAATGAAATTCAAATTTTAATGAAACTTTTTTGCAGATATTTATCAAACATAGACAGAGCCCATGAAATTCCAGAAATAGCCATGTAATAAAACCTTACAATAATCAGTAAGAATAATATTTAAACAATAAAAAGTAACAAAGTTCTAAATTTTAGTAAAAATTATAGAAAATTACTTTTTGCATATTCTGAAAACTAAAATCATATGCAATTTATTATAAACCAATATTGTTCTCTCTCATTGTCTTAATATATATATATACACACTTTTATCTATGATATAAAAAAGTTAAATATATATTAATTTCATATATTAGAAAATGAACACTAATCTTTCATAGTTATACGTATTGAATAAATTAACTGATCTTAAAAAATTTCAATATTCAATTATCATCAATAATGCTGCATCTATAACACGCATTGACGTTCATTTAATGATAAGTATCTCTAGTAAACATGTAAAGGTAGTCTTGTAATTAATTTTTTATTTGAAATTATTTTCTGTTTTCTTTTAACTCTATTTAAATTTAACAAGCGATATACAATACATTTCACAGAATGCCAATAAGTTGTTTTCTTCTTATAAGACGTCTTAATACTGATTAATTGAATTAAATTTTGTTTAAATTGATTGAGAAACTTTTGTATTTACATATCCTATTCAATTAAAATTACATTATAATATAAAAGCACGATTATTTAAATATGGAAAATTACCTTTTTCTTTTTTAGCTTTGTATGCAGCATCCATTCGCCTAAGATTTTCAACTCTAATTTTATCATGATTAACAATTGGTGATGGATAATCTATTCCTATAACACAGCCAAGTTGTTCTTGAAGCTAAAATGTTATTTACAATGATTTTTAAATATTTTTAACACCCAAACTTAAATTTTAAACAACACAAAAATAAAATATCATTAATTATATGAAAATTTTTATTTATAGTTTTAAGAAAAAAATTAACCTTTATATAAGATTTATATCTTTTTAAAAGAACTTGAAAAATACATTTTTAAGAATATGTACTTATTCAAATTAATTTGAGATTAAAAAGTTATTAAAAAATACAAAATTGGAATATAAATTTTATCATTACCTTTTTAGGTGCTTTCCAAGGCTCATATATGTATTCTGGTGGAAACCTTTTTAATACAGGAACATACTTCCTAAAATATGAGTAATTAAAGAATTTTATCAAGAATATTTATAAGTAAAATTTATCAGATTCAATAAATATATTTAATTTTTAAATATTTTATGAAAAACACAATTTGATTAAAAATTACTATACTAATAATTTATACCTTAATATTAATAATTACTATACTACTATATTCCTCAAAAAGAAGCAATTTTAAAAAAGAGATAATTGTTTCTGGTAGTTTGATATGGTAATCATTTCAATTTATATAATGTAAAATATATAAAATTTTCCTTATTTTGGCATACTTGGCAAAATTTGGAATATAATTTTTAGGATCTCTTACATTGATATGAACAAAACATCCATTCACAATAAAATTTTCGTTTAGAAATGAAACAATACTAATACAGTTTGATATTAATAAATATAAATTGTAATAATAAGAAATACTTAAAAAATAATGATGAGCTTTTTAAGAATTTTTATAACGTTGTGTTTCAAATAAAACTAAGTTTCCAGAATTCAAACTTCATCTTACTGAATTTATTATTAAAATAATAATAAATTCAGTAAGGTGAAGCATTTCCAAAACTCAATCCCAATTGCACTTTTCTAAAGTATATATTTACTTTAAATAACCTCTAATAACCGAAATCAATCATTCAATACTTAAAGAGAGAATCAAACTAAATTAAAAATGGATGGAAATGGTTTTTAAAATAAAAGAAATTGGTTCAATTCAAATCAAGACATAAAATTGTTTTTAAAGAAATATATTAGCCAATATAAATTGTTTTCATCCCTTATTAAGATTCTTTATAAGTATGCAACATATATTTTACTATGGCCACTAACCAATCATGTTCAAGAAACTATTATTTTCAGACTGATGTAACAAACCCTACAAAATTAGCACTGGCCATAAAATTTTACTATTCATTTAAAAACATACATTGTTGGCTAAATCAAACAAGTTTTGAATTATGCTTAGCTTAAAAATAACCCTATATAAATTTAACAAAAATTACTTGAACTTCAAATACATTTAAATTTTTTTCTTTGATTCAATACTGGTTGACATGTACATTGAGTTATATCTTTATGAGATCCAAAAAATAGTATTTGAATATTTTGGTGAAGAGAAAAAATTTTAATAGCATTTAAATGTTATTTTGAAAGTATTTGATTGTAGTAATTTTCAATGAATGTGAATGATTAAATTTATTCTATCCCAGAAATTCAATCCAAAAATTATAATAAATGAATATTATTAGAAAACAAATAATAAATTTTGATATAACTTTTAAATTTCTTTTGAGTTCAAGAATACGATTGCCATATTATTAAAACTAATTTGCAAAATCTTATGTGTTTAAAAATAATGCTATTTAGACTTAACTAACAAAATACATATGTACCTTATATAATCTCCATTTTTGTCAGTTTTTTTACCAAATGCAATAGGACTGTATACACGATAGTATTGATGAAAGAAAGCACTGCAAGAAAGCCACATCCAATTTCCAGCATTTAAACTCCAGTCAGCATCCAAAAGTAATTCTTCAAATACCTTTTGCAAAAAAATAAATAAATAAATAAATAAAAGCTTAATTAAAATAAACACCCATCAAATTTTTCTACTATATTATTTATCTTGAAATAGCATATTTATGTACTTTTTATTTCTTGGATAAATAAATTTATTCTGTATAAAAGAAATTCTGGATTTATAGTTAAGATTTATTTAGGTTTTAAAGCAAATTTAATTATGCAGTTTAAAGCTGAAAATTAATCAAAAATAACAACTGCAATCTGAGATAATTGAAATGAAATGAGTTTTTGTGATCTTCTCAGAAATAATTATTTTTATATCAGAATATGATACAAAAAATAAAATAATATTTTTAACAAAAATTAATATTAGTAACTTGATTGTTTTGATTTCTGCCTTTATAAAACAATTGCATTGTATTTAAGGAAGTTCATCATTCAACAATTGCATAACAGTTGACATATATTTTAAACTAGTTTATATTTTCTGTATATTTAATTAATTTTAAATAAACTGGAAGGAGGCATATAAAAAAACATTTCTTTATTTTGTTAAAATGTAAAAACATAAATATAGCATAAATTTAGTAAAATATAACAACATGAAAAGAAAGATACAGTTAAGATAAAACAAAAAATTTACATTTAGAAAATTGAAAATTCATGATTTATGTAGAATATTTCCTGAAAATCCTTTAAAGATAATATTATATTGATATTATGTAATTCAATATTAAAAATAATTTTATTGGAGAAAAATATTAAGCTAAGAATAACAAGACCTTCATTCCATGCTCCCATGAAACCCATAAATCTCCTCGAGTCAAGAAACAAGCTACAGCATGTCGAGCTAAATGATGTATCCACCCTTCTTTTCTTAACTGGGACATAATAGCATCAATAAAAGGATAACCAGTCCGTGCCTAAAAAAAGTTTATATATATATATATATATATATATATATATATATATATATATATTGTAATCTTAAGATCACTCTTGAACATCGAAGAAAACATGCAATGAAAAAAAAGTTATACATTGAAGTTTATAAATCTAAAACTAGAGTAATTCTGAAAATTACACTCTTGAACAGATTCAAAATAATGTGTTATTCTTATATGAAATGAAGTTTAAATCTCTTTAATATTCAATTTGCAAATAAAATAATTGATAATAATATTTTTTATTCATGCGCTTAACAACATACCATTATCAGTTTTCTAGTTTACAATTTCCATCAGTATGTAACATTTTGAGTACCATTTATTAACATTTTGAAAGTGTAATATTATAATTCTCTAAGACTCAATTAAATACCAGATTTTTTTTTATTTTATAACCAACTTTTTCAATTTAAACAAAATTCAGTGATTTTTGTATCATCAAATCATAAAACTTGATTTTATATATATATAAAGGTAAAAGCAGAATCAATATATCATTTTAAACAATTAAAACAAATTATAACAGAAATATTGAATATTTCTTTAATAAATGTACGAATAAGTGTGTGTGTGTGTGTGTTTGTTTTAAAAATTAAATGTGCACTACAGTGATAAGTGTCACTTCATCTGAGATTTTTAATGTTTGTTTCGACAAACATTTTATAAGCAAAATATTTGAAAATACATTTAATTTCTTTAACTCAGTAACTTATAAATAACTGATTTGTTGCTTGTATCATTAATTCACTGCATTGAATTAAGTAAATAAAAAATGTCAAACATAAAAAAAGTTTTAAAAAATGACATATTAAAATAATCAGTTTATTATTATTTAGATTAAAATCAATTTATAATTTATTTTAATTAAGTATTGATAAATTAAATAAATAAAACATGTAACAGAAGCTACAGTATAACTTAACTCTGTTACAGAAGTATAGAGTACAACTAACAACAGATAAACTTACATGAGCCCATGCATCAAGATATGCTTTATTCTCAATCCATGGTATTTGTGTACAAATTGGGTTCCCAATCATTTGATCATAATTAGGTGTGGCGGATCCTACTGTATAAAAAAACTCTCGCCACAATATTTGACCATGAAGAGACACTGGAGGTTTTGTGTGACCATTCTAAATTGGAAAATTCAAACATAGTAAATTAAATATTTTCATAAAGAATTTAATAAAAAAATTAAAAAACATTTATGTATAAAAACTTTTAACATTATTAAATTGTATTTTGCATCTATATATTACACCACAGTAAGTTACTTAATTTGATAAATTGATTTGAATGATTGTTTAAATTATTTATTTACTGACAAGTTTATATTTTAATATTGTTTTTATATAGAGAACATATTGATATGAATATTATGCAAGACATTTTACTAATGTGTTGTTTAAATCATTTTGTATAAAATACATTATACAATACAAAATACAGTGTTCTTTTGTTAACATCCTTTTAAATACTTAAGAAGAGCAGTATACCATATTTATATTAAGCTAGGAAAATCTTAAACAAACATCCTTATAAAAATGTTTGCAAATATAACAAATGTTTTTCCATTTATTGCCTTTAAACAGTGATGTAGTCTTATTTTTGTCTAAAACAAAAAATCTTAACTTCTGCAAGACCTTGACTGCTAATATAATGGAATACTTAAAAAAATTAATTCTGTATCTCACACTAATAAGAATCTATTCAAGAATCCAAACACATTATGATCACTATTATATTGAAAATACAGAATTCCATATACTGTGAGACAGAAAGAAAACTAATAAATGCATAATATCTATTAATGATATTAAAGTGGCAGTACAGAAGCACACAAAAATAGACACATATATCAAGCCATTCAGATTATTTTGATTAAGATTGACATGCTTTTTTAAGAAATATCTTAAATGTTAAGTATCTGCTAACATAAAGGTAGTCTCATACATTCTCTGTTTAGCTCAAATCAGAAAATTAATCTAACTAGTTGAACTAACAAATATATTTCGTTATGAATAAAGTTGTTTGTGAGAGTGAAGATTACTATCTATTAACATAAAATTATAGCAAACATACCCTAAAAATTAGAGATGTATAAAATCTCATCCTTAATCTAAATAATAGTCAACATAACTAGAAAACACGTTCAAGACCAAGCTTTTATTAATTACTATATCATTTTATTACTTTCAAAATAGTTTTGTTCTAATGATTTGCTTAGTGATATCAATTGTCCTGATGAATACATAGTAACAGTCGTTCTGTAAGGTGAATCTTAATTCCTCTAGAAAATATAAGAATAGCCATCTTGTTTCTATTAATTCATTTGCAGAAATTTAAAGAAGCCACTTAGTGAGCAAAACAAGAATTAAAAAACCATAGGTCATTATAATACATCCCACAGCTGAGGTTTCTGATAAATTATTTGTCATGATATATTTCTTATAGAAGCTCAAAGAATACTGAAGACAACTGATTGGCAATAAAAACCCTATATTACCTCATTAGTGAAATTAATTAACAGTTACCTCTTTTATTGTATGAGACTATATTTTACCACTGTATATTTTGAATTGCTTACATAACCATGATACAATTCTAGGGTAATTTGGTTCTCAATACTGGTTTGATTTTCCTAAACTGACTGTTTTGAGATTATTTAGCTTCAAAGCAATCAACTAATTTTCAGCATGTTTACATAAAAGCAAATATGTGGACCATGTAAAATATAGCCTTTTTCAGGTGGGAGATTTCTCACTATCACTGATGATGATTAATCCTGTGCATTTTCAGCCATATTAATGTATGTTACTTGATTTATATGTAATAAGAATACAATATGTAAATCCCTCTCAAATAATCTTTTCACACATACTTATTTGCATATGTTATGCAATTTTAATTTAAATTTTTAACCAATGTTAATTAAATCAATAATACACATACACTTTAAATTTGGGTAAGGTCTATATATTTTAATAATAAAACTACTTTTGACTAATAATTAATATAGATTAATTTTACTACGAACTTGGCAAACATCATACACAAATATATAGTAAGAGAGATATTATGTGAATCATATATATATATTTATCCCCACATTATGCTTGATTTCCATTCGCATGTATTAATTAAATATAGAAAGAAAATAAATTTTAATTTCAAAACCAAAAATACATACTTTACTCTTTAAGTAGACATCTCTGATTTTGTAGTAAAATGTTCGAACAGACAAGCAACCAAACTTTAGATAAGGACTTAGCACCGTAGTACTTGGCTCTAAGGAATTAGGAGAAGTATCTGGTTTAGCAAACTTACAAATGTATGCCTGTAAAAAGAGAAAACTTTGTAATATTTTAAAAAATTAATAAGTGGAAATAAATGATTTTACTTTGTAAAAATAAATAAACCTCTTTTAAAAGAACCCGGTTCATACGTTCCAAGGCTTCAGACTCCCCTCCAGGATATAAACAAGTATTTAAATTAGTAGTGTCAACACCTAGTTCTTCTAATGTTGGTACACTATACATAGCATCATGTGCATCATCAACAGGTGTACTTTTACCTAAAATACAAGCCCATATCAAAATTAAAGAATGGTATAACTTTTTAAAGCTTTACATTACTACCTATATTGCATATGAAATGAAATCATTTTAAATAATATTGATAATAGTTATCATTCAAAGAAAAGATGAAGTAAATAAATGCCAGACAGATTATTTTTATTACATCATAATTAATAAGACAAAATAAAACAAAATTTCATCATAATTTTATAAGTTAATTGAGATAAATATTTCAATATAAAAAATAAGTAAAAATTGTGTTTAATGAAAATTTTCATGACACAATGCACGCAGTTTTAAATGAAAAAAAAAAATGGTTAATTACCAGTTTTGCATCTGCGTATGTGTCACAACATGCACTCATTCACTTTAAATAATTCTTCTTAAACTTAAAGCACTCACTTCTCCAGTATCCTAAATTTTAGAAAAGCCCATTCTGAAATATCATGATCTCCTTAGAGATGCTAAGCATCGATTCTATAAATATGAGTCTTTGACATAATCAAAGAAGATAACACAACTTTCCTATTGAAAGTGAGATATCAGGCTAGAAACACTTTTTAAAAAAATAAAGTGCAACTTTTTTCAAAAAAATATAAGACTAATGGATATTAACAATAGTTTAGTAGTTTAATGTACAAAGTTATTTCGATATTATATATATATATTCGCATATACATTATTTAGTTTAATTCTTCGTATAAAGATAGTAAAATATTTAATATATACTTTTAACTGTCAATCTGTAATACAAAACATTTAGTAATATTGTTACAAATATTAACATTCTTTGATAAGCCAGTAGTGCTTTTAATTTATCAATTGTATTATTTACAGTAATAACACTATAGCTTTTAAAATCAAATTTACTGACATCAATCATTTTTTATACAATACAATACAGAAATAATAGACATAAAATAAGGAAACAAATATACATATATATATATATATATATATATATATATATATAACAAATATGTTTATATATATATATATATAAACAAATGTGTATTTTGCATTAGTTTTTAATGGGGGACTTATTTATATACATAAATTATTTAAAAAAAGTGAAAGTAATTTTGAAATGGAAAAATAATGTAATCTGGCAAAAAACAAATTTTACTGGAAATTTAAATAGAGTAGCGCAGTTTCATTTGCATTTTTGAAAACAATTTTAGAATTTTAAAAACAGTTTAACTTTTTACAATATTTAAACTACGTTTTGTATATTAAAATATTGATGGGAAAAAATTTCAGTTTTATAGTCCAATTGTCTAACTTTGTTAAAAAAATCTCAATGAACAAAGGAAATTAAATTATTTTTTTATGAATAAAACTTAAGTTTCATGCTTTATTTTATTATTTATTTGTTTAACACACACAAACAAATTATGTGATATATCTCATGCAATCAAAATAAGAATTACAAAATTTAAGACTAGAAACTTTGTAAATTTCCTGTATTTTGATATTTAGTTTATTACTTCACAGCAAGTGTCTGGAACTGTCAAAAGTCTATCATAATAGTTTAAAAGCTTTTTTAATGTATATATTTAAATGATGATGAAAATATAAATAAGATACATACATTTTTCTTCAATAAATGGAAACATCAGTATAATTTTATATAACTGTGTCTATAAGATGAAACATCTGCTATTTCATAAATATTTTGATTCGGTGCCAATATATTTCTAAAATAAACGTATTCACACCATTTTCACTATAAATTATAAATGTTCTGTAATAATAAACATAAAAGTCAAGTAATAATAAATTATTAATTAATAAACTCAGTACAATATTTTTATTATTATTCATAAAATTTATATGACAAAAAGAGAACAAGATATAGTATTTTTATGAGAATTTTCTCCCCAAATCATTTTTGATTATTTAGGATTTGTAAGCATTATTAGGATTATTTTGATCCTAAGAGATATAACAATTTGTTAAGCTATAATCGTTTTTCAACACATGTTTATTTTATTATAATAACTTTTTTTTTAAAAAAAAAACAGAATGAGATGTTAACAATAAATAATAAAATATCTAAAAAGCTAAATTAGAATATTCTTACTGAAAAAGAAATTTTTTTTATTTAATGCAGATTATTGTATTTTAAGTATACAAAAATGAAATACTTTCTAAGTTTAAAATTATTTGTCACAAAGAAAAATTAGTTATTCTTATGAAAAAAATTAATGAATGAAAATATATATATCACCCTGACATCTGATATATATATTCATTTTAAATTTATTTTAAAATAATGACTAGAAAAATATTCTTTCTAAATTTTATTTGATTAAACATAGCATTAAATATATACACTAAACAGAACTCTAAAAGGTAATGCCTAAACAATAACTTGAGAAATATTTCAATACAATAGAAGAAATATATTTCCAATCAGCATTTGATTACCTCAAAGCTTGGGACTCAGAATAGTCAGAGAAAAAACAAAGCAATAATTATTCTAGCTATATGATTGACAAATCTTTTCTGAAGAATATATCTAACTAAAAGTTATAAACTTCAAGATGAACATATTTTTTTCTTATAAAGACTTTTAATTTTAAGAATAAAGCAATGGAAATAAAAATTAAAGTTATGCATATTAAAATTATATTTAATTTTTGTTTGTGCTTTAATTAGAGTTCTTAAATTATAAAGGCAAAATTAAAATTTTTTTTGCCCCTTTATTCAATGGCATATTTGCATTAAAGGAATGATTTTTTAAGCTTTCTGTCTACAAAAATTAAATAGCACCAATAAGTGTGAACAAGCTCAGAACATAATAAAAAAAGAATAAATATTATAGCAATGTACATTTGTATCAAAATAATACTCTCCAAATAGTGTGTATTGCTATTTAAGATTAAACCAAAAAGTAAAAGGGGTTTTCCTTAATTTTAATGTTTTCAGAAGAAGTTGTATATTTGCTAACTGGGAAATGATAAATTAAGTAAAGAATAGTATAAAAATTGAAATTAATTAATTTTGTAATATCAGTAATAGATAGCAATCTTTTAGAAGTAAATAAATTATTTGTGATAGTTTTGTTTATTACAGGCAATTTTTACGTTGTATGTTTAACAATCTTAAATACTTTTTCATCACATGTAATATTTTAAATATCAAATTACCTTTTTCAGAAATTAATTCAGTTAACAACTCAGCAGATGAAACTGGTCTTCCAGGTAATCCAACTTTATCAACCACATTCAGAAAACTCTGCATAGTCAAGGGAACTTTACCATTATATTCAATAATTCTTTCGAAAAAATATAAAAACAAGTATATATAAGTAAAGTATAAGCAGTAAAACAAACATAAGTAAGTCAATACTTGAATATATTCTATAGATAAAATTCAATAGAACAATACAAATAATAATTTATTGATATAAAATTTATTATGAGAAATTTAGTTTTCTTATAAATTCATAGATGTGATGGACAAATATATTTTTCAACCATATATGTATATGTATGTACCAAAATTTTTATTAAGTATAAATCCAGGCAAAATTGTTAGTAACTTTTGCACAAATGATATTTTCAAATCATTCAATCATTTATTTTTCTTAGCAAATAAATATGTATTTAATTTTTAACAAGTGTATGTATATGAAACCAACAATAAAATTGAGTTGAGCCCTTACAAAATTTAGAGTTTGACTTCTTTAAGATATTAATGAACACCTAGACATTCTAATAGTAACTTTAAAGAAAAAAGTTATCTACAAACAATTCATTTATTATTTTTAAACAAGTAAAAGTTAGCTAAATGAATTTAAAGAAACATTTATGAATTCAGTAGCTGATTCTTTCAAATAGATAATAATAATTCAAATAATATATATATATATATATATATATATATATATATATATATATATATATATATA
>JAPDSC010054650.1:24028-59549 GCA_026290005.1 Latrodectus geometricus
ATATATATATATATATATATATATATATATATATATATATATATATAAAGGTCACAAAATTATTATTTATTTATATAATTTTACATCAGCCAAAGACCTGTTGACAAATGTATGATTAAAAAAAGAGCAATTTTATATGTTTTATTATTTTCTTGTAACTCTCTTAAAATATTCCAAGAACTCATTTAAAAATGAATATCTAAAGAAAAATATATGTGACATCTCTTTTCTATTATTCATCAAAGACTATGAGGCAATCTTGGGCTGCTCACTCCAAAGAGGCACTAAAGCATAAAGAGCATGGTGCCATATATCAGTTAATATTTTTTTATTTCCATCCTTAATATCAGTTTATATTTTGATTGTTGAAATTTTCTTTTCATTCAATAAACTAGACTTCTTAAATTCTATACTTAAACTATTTTCTCTAAAATATATCATATACAAAAAAAATAATTGCATTTAATGATTCGTAATACTAGCATAATGTATAATAGTCTTAATGTATATAATCACATATATATTTTTTAATGTATAATATACAATTATATAATATTAAATTAAAAATAAAATAAAAAGTGCTTGGCTCTTACCGTTGAGGGTCATATAATGTATTTGAAGTGCATTTATATACTTCAACATTCAATGATTTCATTAACGTTATGATTTCTTCATCTCTTTTCTTTGCATATGGTTCTGTGTCCGTTTCAAAAGAGAGAACTTTTATTTTCCATCTTTTTACAACTTCTGGAAAAATTTCCATAGGTTTTCCTCGAATAACAAATAACCTAGGGAAAGGAATTTCAATCAGAATACTGCTTGGTAAAATTAAGATATGTTTAGATTTATAAAATGTTTAAAATTAAAATTTCAAATCAGCTACAAAAATAGATATGATATACTAATATGAATTGAAAAAAATTGCAGACAATATTTAAATTAATAGAACATTAAATATTTATAGTAAAATCAGTATTTTCAAAAACATTTATTTTTTCACATTTGTGATTAGTGAATTTCATTTTTATTAATTTATCAGAAGTTTACACCTAAATAAATAAGCTTCTTTTTTAATTATTAATCCATTAATTACACTAGGAAAATCAATTTTTTGAATAATATTTTTATAAAAAATAAAATATGAAACTATCCAAAATTAAAATTTCATGCCTAAAATTAGAATATTTAAATACATTAATATATTTTAGTAACCAAAATATTGAAATCAAAATAAATTTTTTACAAAAAAATTAAATAGAGATTCTAATATAATTTTACATACTGAATCTAAATATGTAGTTCAATTCCTTTTATCAAAAATATTTTTTTTTATGTCATTTATATTTTTTTTAATTTTTGAAAATCGAGGATATATAGTCATCTAGATTAATTTGATGCCAAATTGATTGATATTCATTTCACATGTGTTCTAAGAAATCTTATGCCTGTTTATGTTACAACATGTTAGGTATTATACCAGTAAGTAAATGCCAAGAGTCAGTATTGAAATAGTAGTGAACACAGTGACAAGTATGTGGTGGTTGCTATTTTCATTTTTGCTGTTGTTTTGTACTGTTTTTATTTGTTTTAAGTGTTATAAGCCTTTCATACCTTCAGTGGGTCAATAAAACTAAGCATCAGAGAGTTGATAACTGTATTTGGGAACTTTTATCCCTTCAATAGATCAATAAATAGGCTTGGAAACTAAACATTGGGGGTTTTGTATCAGGCTGACCACCAAACTAAAACATATGCTTCACACACCAGGGTCCTCAGCAGGAAAATAGAAATAGACACTGTAGGCTTTGGCCACCATAAGGGTTATAATGCCATGTTGTATAATTTTAATAGTGTCACAAACTTTTTGTTAGACCAAGAAAGTGTTTAAATCAACTGCACAACTTCTGCAACACATGTGGAGAACAGGCATTCAAATCTCAAAGACGAAATTTCACATTACTTGCGATAAATATTAGGAATTGTAATTCAGTTGTAAAGCCGGTGACTTTGACAAAGACTGGACCCCTATATATGCAGTTTATCATGTGTTAGGCTTCTGATTGGATGGGAAAATAGTATTCATAATATGCTATTTCCAATCCCTATGATTTGAAAACCAGTAGTAAAATTTTGATCTGTTGTTAAAAAGTTCTAGTAAAAAAGTGTGGATTAAATAACTTTAATTCTTTATTGAATTTTTAGAACAGCACAAAATTGCTATCAAAAAATCTTTTTTATTACTTTTTATTATTTTTCATTTATTTATTTTTAAATAATCAGCATCATATATTACAAATATTAAATGAAAATGAGTGAATTTTAAAAAATAATAAAATGATGGATAAAATAAAAAAATCAACTTATCTAACAAGGGTAAACTAATTTAACTTTAATGGTTGCGAATTTTTCTAAGCAGAATTCTATTTTTAAATGCTTTATTAAAAGTTAAAAATAAAAACTAATATTTATAAAACTCAATTTTAATCTAATGTATAAAACACAATATTTATAAAGGATAAAAGTGATCAGTAATAATAGAGATTATGAACAGGAACTTTAAAAAAATGTATCAATTACCGAGAATTAAGTTGGCGTAATGAATTATCCAGATCTTGTAATGATTGAACCAAAAATCTCCATCTATTTGGTCCAACTTTCATGTTCTTTACAAACCAAGGATCTAATATAAAAATAGGCCAAAAATGCTTGCTGTTTCGAACTGCTTCAAGAAGAGCTGGATTGTCATGCAACCTCAAGCCTTTGCGAAACCAATGAATAGAATTACTCTGTGACTGCATGATTTTATGAATGTTTAAATATCAATGTTTATAACTGAAAAATAAATAATATCTAATTTATTTTTAATATCTCATACTTAAAATAAAACTAAATCTTGTAATTAATTTTATCTTAAAAATATTAAAATATAGCATACATATACAATCTAACAGAGAACATTTTTATTCATTGAAATAACTTACAATGGTTTTAATTTAATCAAAATAAATTTAACTTTATTAAGAAAATTTTGTTCAAAAATTGAAATTTCATATTTTGAGGATAAGCTTATATGTTAAGATAAATGGTCATTAAAATTTTTATCATAAAAACTATATATTTGTCATAAAAACTTTGCCACAAAACTGTTTTTAGAAAACTATTTAATACTTTCAAAGACATAAGTTTGAAAAATAAAATAAGACCATTTCAATCAAAAAAATGTTAGTTCAGCACATCTGAAAGTTAAAAGGAATTACCACTAAAATCATTGCTTTGCTTAAAATCATTAAGCAACAAACACATGAATCAAAACAAATTATTCTTCAGATTGATAAACATTAACACATAAAGTGCTATATTAATATATATTTATAATCAAAATATCAAAAATTATATGACACAGAATATTTCTTAGCTATTTTTTTCCTTGGCTGTATCTATCCTTAGCAATATTATCAATATAATTTTAAGGCATAAAACTTTCTTTTGAATTTTTAATTGATATATCTTTTAATGAATCTTTAATGTTTTTATAAGCATCTAATTAATAAATACTTGCAACTTTACAGTCTCTATTTTAATTATATTTTAAGACTTTAATATTACAACCAATTCTTATTTGCAATCAAATATAAAGAAAAATCTTAACTGAAGAATTAATTTTAATTGTATTTGATTTTACTAGAAACAAAAATACACTTTATCAAATAAATAAATAGAGCTAATGCAGAAATAAAAGAATAATCATTTAATTCTTCAGCTTAATTAATTCAAAGAAAATTCCTTAAATCTCAAAATGAATTAATATACAAAATATTTCTGAGAAAAAATTGACACATATAAAGATGTATAAGATAGAAAATTATATAAATACCATGATGAATGAAACTTTATGTGTTATTTCCAAAGAGAATAAAATTTCACATACCAAAGACGAGTTCCTAAATTACCAGTTTTTGTGAGCTTTAAAGTGAAAGACAAAATAACCTAAATATAGAATTTTAAAAAAAAAATCAATACTTACCATTATTTTAATGTCTTATGTTGATAAAATTAAGGAAAAGCTATTCTTGTATTTTAAGTATATAGCTACTTAACATGATATAAATAATTTGAAATGGATGTAAAATACTTTATGCTAGAAACATATATGAATCTTTATTTCCTTTTTGGTATTAATCTTATAAATTTATTGTATGGTTCTATACACCTTAGTAAAAAAAATTTTTTTTCACTGTAAATTTGAATTGAAATTTCTTCTATTTAATAATATATTGAAATTTTTACAGTGATTATAGAAATAAAATTTTATCTTGGCCATCACAGAAGCCTAACGGGATGAATAATTTTACCTAAATCAGAAACATTCAAATAACTGTTACTGATGAATTTAAATGAGAAGAAATGTATAACACAATGTTTATACATAATAACTTACATGAAGATCATATAATATATTCCCCTTTATTCTTTACCCTTTTATTCTCTCCTAAATGAAGTGCAACTCATGATTTCCTTAAAGTTTGATTTATTCCAAAGAGATACTAACTTATCAATTTCATCAGTGAATATCCCAATGAGTATAGAATCATGGAATGTTCAACTATTCAATTTTACATATAAAAGGAAAAATCCACTTTGATGTGGTATCTTTCGATTTTTAGAAATGAATTGCATATAATTTTTCTTTTTAATTTCTAAATGAAAAAAAATTGTCATAATGTTACTAAATCAAGGTCACCAGACCAGCAATCAGAGCCTGGTAGAAGCAGGTCTATATTTCTAAAACTATTTTATATTTTGAATGTATTTTATGATCTTTCAAAATCATACTGTAATTTTAAGAGAAATCCTGATAGAGCTTAAAAATCCAGATAATACCAAATTATATATAAGCTTTAGAGCCAGATAGTAATTTTCCACATTTTCATCGATTTAATTTTTAAGTTGATTTATAATACAAATCGTTGGTTTTAAGTTACACATGAAGAACATCTCCTCTTCTCAAAAATCAACATTGTTTTTTTTTAATGTAATACATGTTATTTTAATGAAATATCAGACACCATCAGTCACTCATTAAGAGTCCATTTATTTATATCATCTTCATACATCATTTCATTTCATTATTTTACATTTCATCTTTTGTAAATGACAACTTAAACTTTTTTCTTTCTTTCAATCAAATAATTTTTTTCCACTATGCAACCTATAGTAAAGGCCACAATAATTAATGAGTTTAGAGACTAGAGAACATTTTAAAGATTTTAAACATTTTAAAAAATTGAGACTGACGTTTCAATTTTTTAAAATCTTTAAAATGTTTTAAACACAGCAACAATTTTTTAAAAATGTCATTGCTGGCATGAACTTTTACAAGGGCAAATGCGAATAGGAATTGCAGTGTATGAAGGCTAAATAAAATGGAATAGTTTTTTAAGAGGAAGAATATTTCATATTGTGTATCTATTATAAAGTGGATGCTCGATTTCACAAGCTTATTTACAAACACTCATTTTTTTATAAACTACTGGCAAGTCCCTACCCAAATATTATAGATACAATAATAATTTTAACTCACATTTACAAAGTAAAATTTTGAAAAATTTCTTTTCTCCTAACTTTTGTTTCTAACAAATTGTTTTCTTTCTCTGAATTTTAGTTCATTTTATTTTTTGATTTTTTTTTCAATATTTTATATGATTTCCTTTTTAAAACTTGCTGAAATCTTGATTCATTCCTGAAAAACGAAGAGTTACTGGCAGGCAGCCCAGACATTGTTAGAACAACAATTGAAGACACATGAATATCAAACATTTGATGGGAAATAGCTGTGATAGAAAATTTGACACCCTGTATGTAAGAACATAGGAAGGAAAATAAATTATTCTCTTCTCCCCATAAGTTAGAATATAGATAAGAAGAAAACTCTTTAAAAGTTTGAGTTCTGCTGTTCTACAGCTAGTTTCATTTAACAACTTAATTTATGTAATTTCATTAGTTGAAAGAAAGATTGAGTAGGTTCCATTGAGGATTTGTCACAGTTGAAGAAATGAACATGTTTATCAGTTGAAGTAAACAACAAATATTAAATAAGACTAAACTTTAAAAAATGGAATTCCTAAGAACAGCCTTTCAACTAATTTAAAAATTCAGAAAAAAAAAATCTAGAAGAAGGAAACAGTACTAGCAAAAGTGTTCCCTATCGAAAATATTGTAGAGAAGCAAAACATTTTAAACTGGAAAAAGTTTTGCTTGCTTGGCAGGGAAAAATGAGAGGAATGATCATTCTTGTTGATGGTGATGTCATTTAAGAGAATTCCAACTTTGCCATGAAACAACATAAAATATTTCAAAGCATCAGTCGGTGGATAGAAAAAATTCAAAACCAGACACAGTTTAAGTTTTAGAATACTGTATGGTGAAAATGAAATCAAGGAAATGAAAGTGCTGCGATTTTGCACATTTTTTTTATAATGCATTCTAAATAATTCTTTCTGATAATACTTTAATCATAAAGAAAAAGTAGTTTGGTAAAAAATTTAGATCTTAATAATCTAAAAAATTATCTTACCATTTTACGAACTGTTTTACTGGTTCCTGAAAATTCGTAAAAGTATATACTATATAGAACTTCTCATATTCAATAATTATTATACAAGAAGCAAGATGCAACTCTTTTTATTAAATTTATTATATTGAATTTTAAATTTATCATGTTATGATGATAAATTCAAAATCAGAAATATTTTTTAAAGGAAAAAGAAGTAGAGGTTGTATTATTAATTAAACCATTCAATTGTTAAAGTAGACTTTAGAATAGAACTTTTTTAAAATTTAAATTCACATTAATTTAAATTGAGAAAAAATGAAGTTACTGGATAGTTTCAAGGACAAATATTTGTGTTGTTTAATAGGTCATTCTTTCCAATTATTTATGGACAATTGAAATCTTTCCAATCATAAAGAAAAATTTGAATGTATGAATTTTTGTCATATATTGATTAAAATACATTACATAATTGCAATTTATTTATCTGACACTTTTTATATAAAATTGCATTGTATCTTATATATAATATTTTCTTTAAAAAAATATGTTTTAACTGTAAATGAATATGTTTTATGAATGCTGTAAATGAATATATTTTAACTTAAATAATCTCATTTACATAAATTCATCTGACATATATTCAGGGCCAGCAAATCAAGGTTTTTCCCAGTGTCAATATTGGTTTGTTATTTCAGATTACGGTTGTTTACAAATATGAAAAGATATTTTACAACTATAGTAACTTGTTTAGTTGTATATAGTTAAATATTTTTTCTTTCTTTGCAATTTCAGGGGAAATGGAAACCAGCAGGGCATGCTATATGAATTTCATAAGGGTAACAGCACAACATGAAGAAAAATTTTTTAAAGATATTTATCCAAATTATTTGGATGCCCAAAGTTGGTTTATAAAATTCAGAAGAGGAAATTTTGAACTTTCTGATGCTCATCAATAAGGAAGACTAATAACTCTAAATGATGTAAAAGTAGAAGAGAATCTATCTTAAATAGTTGAAGATCTATCCAACCTCAGTCAACAATTCAAGTACATTGACAACAGATAGACAAAGTATGAAAAGCAAAAGTCCCATATGCTTTATCAGAAAAAAAAAGCAAATAGATTCTTTGGTACAGAAAATAAATTAGAATGGGAGTTACTTCTCATCCACCATACTGATTCCACATTACATCACAGTATTTTAATTTATACTGCTGATTAAAGAGCTTCCTTTTTATAAAAAAGAAAGAAAAGGAAAAAAATATATTTTTTTTTAATTTGGATGTTTTTAACATTGCCAACTCTGGATATTTTGCTAAGAAATGAATGTACCTTTACTGATCTGCGTTGAAAACTTGCACATTAGATCCAATAGGTTTTTGAAAGTGATGGTGATTACATAATTAATTAAAAACAAAAGTCCATTAAAATTATTTTTATTTGAATTCAATGTAGCAAAACAAAATTAATTTTCACTACCTCGAATAATACAACAGTAAAGTTCTAACCATATAAAAACCAAATTACTTATTTTGAATATTTTACTAATGCAAAACTAAATCTGTCCTTAAATGATATTTTTTATAAATTTTTATATCTTATCTTTATAAAAATGTGTTCAATTTTACTCTATACTGACATATGTTTCAATCTCGCAGAAATAAAGCATTTAGTTTTCCTTTTCCAGAGTACTGATTTATAGCAATTTTCAAAAACTTTCTTCAATATCTTCTTTTTCTAGATATTCAAAGTTTTAACAAAAATAGGTAATTTCTGAATGTGGAATTTCCTTTATGTATAAACAAGCAACCATTAAAATAGATACTTCATTATAAAAATGTAAACAGCACAATATTTATTAGACATAAATTTGTGATAACAAGACCCAATCACTAAGCCTCCAAGAAATTTGAAGATATAAATCCAAAGAAATCCATATCCAGATTATTATTCATCTGGCACACATGAACAGAGACTAAATAATGTGTAAGAATACAGTTAGTCCATGCAATTTTGATGTTATATATCACAGTTCATAAAAAATATAGTGACAAAGAATGGTAGTTATTTCAGTTGAACATGTGACAGCATTGAAACACTCAAATACTGTATTACAGAAACCTTGAAATTAGAACAGAACTATGAGTCCTAACATATCAGAAGTGAAATAGTTAGTGTTGACAGAGCTACTAATATCAACAAGAGATCATTGAGATGTGTAATAAAAGTTTCCCATTATGTTGCTTTTGGCAACAAAACAGACAGACAATATTGAAGGCATACAAAAAAAAAGTTAATTTTCCACAATGACAGACACTGATAAAGAAGCAAAATTTCTATGAAAAGACAACATAAAGCATTTCCTCTAAGTTTGTGTGTTCATTTGTTTCATCGTTATATTTTCTCCTTTATGATGCAATGTCAAGAATAATCAAAGCTATGTTCACCATGTTGACAAGCCTTGTTGCTACAAACTTTGATAAAGTACAAATGCAGATAGCTATTGGCTTGTACATTATCCTATTCTTTGACGAAGTTCATGACATAGTTGCATGATACCTTAAGGCCATAACATGTCTCTTGGCTGTTAAGAATAAAGAATCTCTGGAACTATGCATGGGATATCAAGGACTTATTAAATCAATAGGCATGGGATCTTAACGAATACAAGATACAATATTGCAGTATAATATACCATAATTTACATAAGGTATTTCGTCTTTTTCAGAAAAATACAACATTTTTCTCTTATAAAAACAATTATCATGGATAATATAAGAAATCTGTTATAAAATCTCTTTTCATATGAATTATAGCTATAACTGTTACCACATGTTAATGTAAATGAATGAGCAAATTATTTAAACATTGCAGGAAAAAATACAAAGAGGTTCAAATTTTCTTTATCATCTCTCAGTAATTACTTAAAAAAATCGAATATTTTTTTTTTAAATATCAACAATTTCCTTAGCTAAGTATTAAAACATTAATTTTTCCCATACTTTAATGAAGTAAAAGAAATTTTAATGAATTTAAAAATCTATAGTTTTTAGTCATTTAAAATACTACCTTAACTACTATCTGAATAAAATCTAATTAATATGTCTAATAAGGTATCCATTAGCTAAATATTTACGTTAGTTCTTCTTTGTTGTGAATCAAATTATACAGGATCAAATAGCATCAAAATAAAGAAAAAAATGACAAGTAAGGATGAACACAAGAAAGAAAGAATGCCACTCAGACACAAGACATTCTGATTTTATTGGATTTACTAACAAATATAATTACATTTACAGATTACTAGTCTAATGCTCTTGTGAAATTCACATAGAGTTTGTTATGGTATGACTCATTTTCAGTCATTTTTGAGACAATAATTAAAAAAATATAATAACATATATTTCTTTTATATTATTGAAAGATTAATTTTTGAGAATGAAATGGTCACTAAGAGGACAGAGAAAGTAAGGAAACTTTAATAAAAGCAAATTACTGTTCAACAAATGGAAGTTAGCTTCCAAAAAGCAATAACTGTATTAACTGCATTGTTATGTAAAGGTTATATCAGTGAAAAAACTAGCATAGAAGTGAAATAAATAGTATAATTTCACTATTAAGGAAAGATAGTCATATTCATCACAAAAACAATGATATGTTTCAGCAAATCTAAATCGGTCTCTCAATGAAATAAAATTTTAAAAATTATAAAAATAATATAAAATTAAAAAGTTTTCTAGCATAAAATTTTTAGAAAATTTTTTAACTTTTACAACAAACAGAACAAATTTTATTCAAACATTACAAGAGACTACAAATTTTTCTAATCTCAGCTCATGTATATAAAAATAAGATTAAAAAATAATAACATAATATTTCAATTAAGAATAAAAAGCAATCAAAATGAAAAAGTTTTTATTTGCATTTGAAACAATTATACAAAAAAATTTACTTTTTAAAATTCATTAATCACTGCCTAACAATATATAATTCAAATCATTTTGATTAACAATGAAATGCAATATTAACAACTTATAAATTTACATGAATTTTTAAAAATACAGAAAAAAATTCAATATCTTTAAGAAATCATTCATAATGTCCCAAAAGGAGCATATATAAGTATATTTCATCAGCTATAAAAAATTTTACTTGAATTCATAATTTACACATATTTACATCCGACATTGAGTTAATAAAAAAGAGCAAATATGTTTAAACTTTTTAATGTAACATATTTAACACCAAATTTTCTCAAAATTTTAATAAAAATAATATAAAAATTAATTTTATCTATTAAAATTGTATGTAGTGTGTCTTAATTAATATTTCTATTAAATCAAATAAAAGTAAGTAATTAACTTTATTAAATATAATTTGGAAACTTTCTGCTTATTAATCATAAACTATAACTAAAATATTTTAATTAAATCATTTAAAAGATAAATTGATTTCTTTTCAGCAAAAATTATTTCGCAGATATCATAGAAACACAATTTTATGAAATGTTAATATGTTCATTAAACCATTAAAGTTAACAAAAATGTTTATTTAGTTAACATTTATATTTTGCAAGGTTGTATTCATTAAGAAATCATTTACAATTACATATTTACAGAAGAATATTTAAAATAACAATTAAATATGCAAAAATGTTTTAAAGTAATAGGACAACACAAAAAAATTAAGTTCTTTTAGAAGTTTTCCATGGCTTCTTAGATTTTTTGATATTAGTAGTTACATTAACATCAGCTATCATTTCTTCATTTATGCTCCTCCAAAGAGTTTTAGCAGAAACGGAGTTTTCTAGTATATTATTAAAATCTTTTTCAGTGTAATTAACTAAATCAGCAATGCTATTAGTATTTCTTAACAATGGCCACATATTTTTTGAGTTTACACCAGGCAATTTTGAAATGAAGTCATAACCTACAATATTAAATTTAGAAACAGAAATTTCACCTTCAACATCTTCTGCTTTCATTAGAGCAGCTTTTTCTTCATCAGGCTGCTCTTTTTTAATTTTTAAAAGCTCGAACATTTCTGCAGTAGCATAAGGAGAAGGGCACCACAAAATACGCAACTGAGGAAAATGGCAAGTAAGCAAGATAAGTTTTGAGACAATGTTTTGGGAAGAAGCACTGTTGTTAAAATAATATTTTCCTTGCAAAGAAAATGCTTTATTTTGATCAAACTCTATGAGCAGAATAGGTTTTTTATATAATCGACACATAGATTGAGCTTGAGTATATAAACGACCACTATTTAAAGATCCAATTAGATCACTTATACTTTTTCTTTCTACAACCATATCTGGAGTTAATACATAATCACCTATTTCTAAAGTCACTGGTATAACATCAATACCTCTCCTATGAATGAGAGAAGGCAATTCACTACGAAACTCTCGCATATCTACAATAACTTTTTGGTCTTCCAATTTTCTTGCCTGTCCCCCAGCATTTCTGGAATTAACAGTCTCACTGGCTAAAGAAGAACCCCTAACTAAATCTGGATGATCTCCAGATTTACCATCAATACCATCAGGTAAGACCATTTGTGCCTTCTCCTTAATAAGATATTCAAAGGCTTCTTTTTCTCGTCTAAGAATCGTCAAAAAACTTTGTTCTTCAGCAGATCCAGAATAAATAAGAAAATAAACTTTAATTTTTTCTTTAGGATTTAGACATTGATGTAATTCAATTCTACGAATAAGTTCCATATTTCCATCATGAAATATTATATACTTAGGATGATGCAATTGACACACATTTTGGAACCGAAAATGATTACCAGAGAAATGTTTGATTGCATAAAATTCAATATTAAGCTTCGGAAATTTTTTTGACAATTCACTTTCAGGTAAAACATTAGACTCCTTACTTTCAGGATCTTCATTGTGGGCCATTTGAGTCAAAGTTTGTTCATCTTCCTTTAATTTACGTTTTAAGGATTTACTTTGATTTTTTGAATCAGAACATAAATCTGGAAAAAGTTTTTTGAAAGTATTGTACAAATAATCCTGTCCACCATAAGTAATAACATCTGTCAGTTGTTTAGCAATATTATCATCATTAGCTATAATAATCACCATTTCTTTTTCTGTGCATTCTTCAGAAATTTCATTTAATATATCACATAAAGGTTTCCACTTGGCATTTTCTTCAAAAACCCTTTTTTTAGTTTTGGAAGCTTCTATTTTTTTAACAGGTCCAAATACTCTTTCCTTTGCATAAAGAAATAAACTATCAGAGGCATCAAGAAACAACCAATCAGACATTTGAGTTCCAACAGTTATGTTTTCTTTAATTTTCTTAAGCATGTTATAAAATGTTACGCAATCTTGTTTAGTTAAGGAAAACAAAATGGAACGTAAAAACTTCAAATCAGAAATAAGTCGTTTTGTTTTGGAACTAAGTTGATGCCAAATGGGATCCAATTGATATTTTATAATTTTATCAAATGATTTAGCAATTGCATTTTCAACAGTTAACTCATCAGTATCCAATGATGGATTGATGTGCTTTAATTCCTTAACACACACATTCATCAAATCTAATAGAGCTATTTGGATAGAGGTCATTGCTTGAGTCATTGGAACATGCATTTCTGTGACAGTGGGTTTGACTTTCTCAAGGCTACTAGCTACAATAGCATGAAAACGAGGCCACAAAAAAATGTGCTTCACAAAAAGGTTCCTCATGATCCTTTGAACTTGAGAAAAACCACGCGTGAAAGCAGTTGGACTTGAGGAAATAGCTTTAACAAATCCTTTAGTATTTTTCATTCGATAAAGTCTAATAATAAAACCTTCTTGACAAGATTCCAATATTTTATGTGCTCGGAGTACAATTAATCCTGTAATTAGATCTATAGGAACTCGATCAACGAGCATATCTACAACTAATATCCTAGAAGAAACAAACAATACGCCACCCTCCATATAAACATCACGACGATCTTTAGTACTAACGTCGGAAGTTATGATCTTCGGGAGCAAATCAGATTCTGATTCACTCATAGTTCTGATAATGTATTCCTCTTCAACAGCAGTAGAGTTTATAACTAATACTAAGTTTCCAGGATCATTGTAAGTTTTTATTAAATTAACAGCCAGTCTCTCGGCTCCAATACCTTTCGCAAGAACAACTAGAGCATCATCATGAAACAATTCAAGATACATTTGATTTTCATAATCTAAAAGAGCCATAGTTTTGAAACAATAAAAACTAACAGTTAATGATCACAACAATGATAAGTAAGTTATCAGTGATAAAAGTTAGTTTTTGTCACGTATAAATAGTAGAATGGTTAACATCTAGTTAAATTCTAAATATTTAATTTAAAGAGTTTCGTTAAAGTTTGAAGCAGATTTTTAGCGTATATATGAAGAAAATGGTAATTTAAATTGAATTATTAGTATGCTTTAAATGAAATTTATAATTTTCGAGTTGAAGCATTTTTAAAATTTGAAATAAATATAAACACTTACGTAACGATGGTGATGGAGCAAAGTAGTAGTACTTGATTTGTTATATAAGGTTTGAAATTTATTCAAGCTTTAAACCAGAGATTTTTTTATTTTTATATTTTATTGGTAAATCTCAAATGATATAGTACTAGTTATTTGTAAAACTATATATAACTATGTCAACTACATTTTGATTTCTAATGATTTTTAAAAACACAGTTAATAATAAATTTTAACTGTAATACATATACATGCTTTGTAGTTTTGTAGTAAACACTGCGAAAATTGAAAACCTGTTTTGTTGAATGAAAGAATTTTTGATTTTGTTTATTTTAATTCAAAATAATGGATAAACCTCAAATAATTTTACATGCAAATGAATCCGTAAACTATACAATTTTCGATACAAAATGGATTCCTGTAAGCACTAAATTTGTTGCATTAGGAACTCATACCAAAGGAACAGGGGCCTTTCAAATATATGAAATTACTAGTGGAAAAGTTCAGTTAGTTAATGATGTAGGTGTAACACTGTTATTCGTTACATAAAATGATCGTAATCCAAACATTAATTTTATTTTTTTAAATCTCTAATAAATTTTCCCGCCTATATGAAACTTCGAGTAAGAGAAATTAATCTAATATTAGAATAACAATTAAGAATAAAGAATGTGTTCATGCTTTTATTTTCAAACAGCAGTAGAATCGCTTATAATTCTAGTATTGCTATTTTTAGTATTAGATCCAATTGTGGAATCCGAATATATATTAATTAATCGGTTAATAATCTAGGGATTTATGCCTATAAGTGAAAAATTCTGTGCTCATTAGAGTGCAAGTGCTGTAATCATTAGAGCCTAAGTGCAAGTTTTCAGTATTAAATTCTCATTCAACTTCCCAATAACTTGCACAGTAAAGAAACCAAACTTAGTCACCTTCCATAAAAATATGAACTACCTATTAATGAGGAACAATGAACCACTTACCTAAAAACTCCATCCATTTTTGTATAGTTTTTAATAAAATTAAGTACCATTATAATATTAAGGATTTATATAATTCTTAAAACTATAATGTATATTATGCATTTTTATTAGGCCATAGTTGCATGTGAAACTAGTGAACTTAACTGAGTGGCACAACAGCCTCTATAGAGCTAAGGCCCACAATGTACTTATCTGTTTTGTTGCCATGGATTATGCGGTATGAAGCATATTTCAGTTTGATGGCCAGCCTGCAATGAAACACCCAATATTTAAAGTATGCTTGGTACTCAATTTTAATAATGCACAGAAAGGATAAAAGGCTGACTTGATAATGCCTAATCTGAGGATCAAACCTTGAACCAGTGCCTTGGAAGTGCCACTATTATGCTACATGCTTCATGTAGAAAGTGTAGTTAAATAACATTTCATTTCTGATAAACTTGAATTTATTAAAATATATTTTTGAGAAAAAGTTATTTAAGATTCACTCATAAGTATTATATAACTTTTTTAACTTAAGGAAATTTAATATAAATAAAATATTTATGTTTTTTAAAAATATGTAAATTTTTAAGCATCAATATATTTAATTTTTAAAAGTAGATATTTTGTAATAACAGGGGATTTACTTAATGTTTTATTTAATGAAATAAGTTTATTTTACTTGAAAATGCTTCTTATTTTTAATCTTCCATTCCTGCAAATTAATTTTTACTTTTGCCTTCTAAACTTCTTTCAAAAGATAAAAAAATCTTTCTTTAATCATTGGTTGCTAACTTGTCAATAGCAAGCTACTAATGGCTCATGAGAGCATTTGACCTCTTTAATCTTTCAATTGGTTAAAGTCAGTCACAAGAAGAAATATATTTGTGACAGTAAATTTAAATGGAATCTATCAAACAAAATGTTAACTCTTTGGTTATACTTTATTTAGAATTTTTTTAAAAATATAATTTTTCAAATTAGTACATTATTAGTTTTACTTTTACTTAATTAAAAATTGTTGAACATAATATAGACATAATAATTTGTTTTTAGGTCAGAGCTGGCACACAAAATAAAAATTCTTTGTTAAACTATTTTTTATTTAATATTATGTTTTAAAACAACTCTTAAAATTACTTCTTTCATAAAAACTTGCCTTTGTGCTACTATCTTTTGATTTTATATATTTCTTTATTTCATGCTTAAAGTAATTTAATAAATTTTTTTATTGTCTGCTTAAAATTATTAAAAATGCGTGTGCTCTTTCTCAGCTTTGATACATTTTCAAAATTTCTTTCAGTTGCCAAATTTATGCTTTGAATAATTAATGAGAAATATTAGGATTAACCCCACCAAGAAGTGAAGTGAGTTTGTAAAAATTCCAAATATCTTTTCTATACTTAATATATAGTATAGAAAAAATGTCAAAAATTTTATCGGCTTGTGAATATTTTTTATTTAAATTATTTTTTGAAAAGAAAGTTGTCTATCATACCATTTCATGTTTTAATTCTGTAGTTTCCTGGTGTTGTAAATGTATAAGTTTTAGCAATATAACATTTACTTACACTTTAGAAGGCATTTTACTTAATAGGAAATGCATAAAAAGTATGACTATGAATACAAAAAATATGATGAAACAAAAAAAAATTATAGGAAGTGTAAAATAAAGAATGTATAGATGATATTATTGAAAATATCAATAATATCTGGATTCAAAGCTATTAAAATTGTATCCACAAATAAAGAAATTATACCAAAGAAGTTATTATTTAGCAAATATAACAATAAGGCTGATTTTAATTATTTAGATTCTACTTTAGATCAAAATTTGAAAAGTCACATTAATTTGAATAGCAAAGAATCATTTGAAAGGCTTGACATGATGCAATTATGGATAATTATTTTCGTTAGTAAAAAAAATTCAAACTTTTCTCTTTCATCCAATTTGATATTCCATTGTTTATGCTTATGATGTAGTATGATTATTAGGCATACCAATTTTTAAATCATGTAAATATAAGAAATACAGTCATAAGCTTAAGTATATTTCTAATATTTCTGTAATTTACTTTAGAGTTTTGTTTTAATTTTATATATTTTTCTTGATTATAATATCACATATAAAATATAAGATTCTGTAATTGCAATGTGCAGGATTTTGTAAGGTTTGCAATTAAACATAGTGTGTTATGTAAAAATGTTTTGAGGCATTTTCTTCAATTCTAATGCAATCTTCCATAAATTAGTTTGTTTGGTTAATTTTAAGTTTGATACTATCTTAAGTTTTATATGTTGTGTATGTATAATATTAATTTCCCAATTTTGTAATTTTTAGTTCCAAGGTTTTTATTCTTGTTTTATGGGAACATTTGTTTTTTACAAATCTTATATATTCATTTTAAATTTTGCTTGTCTGAAATTATACTCTTTTGTATTGTCTTTTATTGTTTTTAAGTAAAAACAGTAGTTTGCTTTTTAAAATTTTTATTTTTTTTCTTATACAGTAGAATTCCAAAAACTTGGCCTAATTTGGACTAAAGAGTGATCAAGTTTGTGAAAACACTGGGTTATCAGGAATGGGGTTAAAATGCACCTTTTGAAAAATAAAAAAGCCTTTACTACGTAAAAAGAGAAATTAGTGAATGACTTCAGAAAAATATTTTAAGATGGCATAAAGTTGTCTATGTTAAAAAACTGGTTACTTTTTTATTAAAGAAATATTTAATATCCTTTTGTCTTCTATGGTGCACTCTGTTTTGCTGCTTCATCATGACGATGATATGTGAAAATTAATTCCATTACTAATGCCTTTTTTTCAAAATATTGAAGGGCAGTTTCAACAGTCTATGGTCTTTCAGCATGTTTATATATTAGGAGTTTATTTTGTAGAATAATACATCTTCACCATTTTTTGCCATTTTAACATTTACTATAAAAACAACAATAATTTCTGCATTGAAAATAATGTCTTGCTTAATATAATTCTGGGAACAATTTTCAATATCATTTTCATATTCAGCACATCTAGGAACTTTTTCAGGAGGGTCAAATAAGTTTACATTTTCTTCATTGTTTTGATCATATTCAGCAAACTTTTTTCAATTGTGATCAAGGAGTGTTGGTTTGGAATAAACTAGTATTACTGACTCTAACTCATTCTAGATATTTGCTACCTGTCCTATAAATTAATTTTCCTTAAGTTCTGAATAAGACCTTAATCATCATTATCTGTAGAAAAAAATTGAAGAACAGCTTGTAATTATAATTTTCTTTTGAATCAGAACTCCTTGATCTATTGGTATGTGCAAGCAAAATATTGCTTGCATGTCCCCATTTTTGAACTCTTCAACATTTGAGTGTGAAGATGTGTTGTCCAAAACTAGAATACCCTTCCTTGGTAGATTTTAGAAACTGCTCAACTGGTAGAACAAGGAACCATTCTTTGAGAATTGTACAAACTCATTCAGGCAATGTGCTGGTTTTAGTATGAAATGGAAAGTTTATCCATTTCAATATACTTGAATGTATGTTGTTTCTTTGATTTTCCTATAAGACAATTTTAATTTTCTCTTACCTGTTACCTTAATACATAGAATTGCTACCCTCTCCTTTTAAAACCTGGGGCTGACTGTTCTTCCTTGAAAGTAAGATTTTTCACTTGTAACAGTTTATACTTTAACCTTGACTAATGTCTGGTAATGACTTCAGTCAAGTCTTATCAAGACTTAACTGAAAAGAAATTGTACAATTTCCCTCCAGTCAAACCTTCAATTTCAATAAATTTCTGAAAGTTTTCTATTAACTGAGATATATCTTCAGATAGTTTTACCACAGTTGTTTTGTTTTTAATTAAAATTTTCTTTAGGATTTCCTTACAAAACTTGATTGCATGCTTTAAATAATACATTTATTTTTCAACAATTTAATCTTTGGAATGAATAATTGAATGTTGGTAAAACTGTAAAACATGAGAACTATCATTAACTTGTTATACATAGCTGGAATATCCATAATTATTAAATCAGGGATGTGAGAAAGTGTTTTTACTGCAACAGCATTCAATTGATCCGAATCAAATTTTTGTTGAAGATTAGCTCTCTGCACAAATTTTGTTAAAAATATTGCAAGATATTTCCGAATTTCTCTTTATATATTTTAATTAGATATTGTTATCAACAACATCATCCATAAATAAGACTTTTGATTTGCAATATGTAAAATCTGTATAATAAGAACATCAATAACAGGAATGGCAAGTATTTTCAATTTCAAAAATGAGAAGAAAAGTTCAACTTTTTAACAACATGAACTATTTGTTGTAAAATGTTATGATTATCTTTCACCACTATATTCCTAATAATCATAGGTAAGACTTTCTAAGATCACACACTTTTAAATTCTCATGAATGTTTCATTAAAATTACAGTATATATAAGAACAAAAAAAAAAAAAAATAGCTGTAAATCAATATTTTTTAAGTGTACTAAAATTAATAATGAAATTTGCAGCTGTGTTCAGATTGTATAAAGTCAAATTTCAATTTTTTTTTTTTTACACTTTACAATAAAATATTCTTAAATTTACTAAAGGCATAAGTAAATTAAATATTTATATTTAAAATAACTTTTATTTCATGTTTACATGTTTTTCAATTGTTTCATTATATTAATATTTTTACTTCTGTCTTAATGTATTAATAAATTATCAGTCTTACTCCTATAACCACATTATTGGTACTTTTCACTTGGTGGGATCTCAACTATTGTTGTCCTTATCAATAAAATATCAATTGATGTCAACTTGAATATTGATATGAAATGGCAAATAATTATTTTATTACTTCTGTGTTAATATATCAAAGTTGTTAATTATTATTATGAAAAATCATTTAATTTTTATATTTGATTATTATGAGATTTCTGAAATTTTTTATTTATGTTGTTTCATTATGTATTCTTAATTATTTTCTGTATAGATCACAAAACCAAAAGGATTTAAATGTGGTACATTTGGTGCTTCAGGTCTTCATCAACGTTTCTTAGCAACTGGAGATTTTGAAGGAAATATGCAAATATGGTTGGTATTAACTTCATTTCATTCATATTTGTATAAACTTTTAAATTAAAAACTTATTTGATAATGTAATATTTCTTTTAACAGTATTCATATAATTTATCATTTGATTCTTATAATAGTTGCACTTTAGAAAGTTTTAAATTCATTAAGTTAACTATATGTTATAAAATTAAATGTATGTGAATGTTACATTTCAAATATTTTTTGGAAAAATTATTTAATATGTAATTGTGGGGAGATAAATTCAGGGTTAAGAATAAAATTTCTCTAATGAGCAACTAAATCTTTAATAATTGTGATTTTTTTTTGTTTTCATAGGAATAAAATTTTTAAACTGAGTTTTATAAAATGTTATACTTTCATTTAGTAATTTTTGTTAGAAAAAAAGTAAATAAATAATGTTCTATCATAAAAATTTTAAAACATTCAATATGAAAGATTTATTTCTTTGGGAGCATTGAAACTAATATGTGCACATTTTTAAAAGTTCTTTTCTTTTTATTTTTTAATCAATGCTATCTAAATAGAAATGTGATTTTTTTTATACTAAAATTTTAAAATGAAAGAAAATATAAACTCTGAACTGATTGATATGACTGTGATTTAGGAACTATGTGACTTATTTAGACTTAAATTACTAATTTTGTAAAAATATATCTCAGAACTTAAAATAAAGATGTTGAAATTGTAATTTTTGTTAATTCTAGTATAGCTCTCCTACCAATGACTGAAAATATTTGTAATTTGTAGATTTATTGAACCTACATTTCATAATAGAAGTTTATTGATGGCTTTCAATAAATATTGAGTTATAGAATTTTTAAATTATTTGGTTAAGTTAAATATGAAACTTTATAATTTTTTAGATACTGATTATTATTCTAGATTAAGAAAAAAATTTCATGTAGTGATCAAGTTTTTATGCAAAGTGAAAGGCAAAATATATCAAAAACATAATCATTTAATATTTTTTAATCTAATGAATTTTAAATAATGTTTTTCACATTCTAATAGTGTAATATAGTTGTACTAGAATCTGACAAAATTGTCATTTAGTATCCATTGAGTTTTGGTGTAAGAATATTAACTTGTATTCAACCACAATAATCATTCCCACTTTAACTATCAAAAAAGTTAACTTTCGTAGAAAAAGCATTAAATATTTCTATATGAATCTGAAGTTTATGAAAAAATTTGTCTTTATTTAATTCATAAAAAACATTGCTATATCAAATTTAAAGATCATTTCTACATTAAAAAATATAGACTTGTGACTACCTTGAATTATATATTTTAATTTTCAATGTTCCCAAAATTGCATTCATAATAAAAAAAGATATTTTAATATTTACATATATAATCTAATTTTACTTAGCTTATTTTAATTCCAAAAATGATAAGAAAAAATCAACTAAAATGATAATGAGTATTTCCTTTAAATATAATTAGTATAGTTTATATATTACAGCAGTACTAATAACTACTGAGTAATTTGTATTTTTATTAGGTTCTGTTATAAATATGTAATGTTATTATAGAATAAAAAGAAAAAAAACTTTCTTATTTTTCAAATTATTGCATAGTTAATATTTCTTCAAAGGAAATCACACATTTCTTTTCCTTAATATTATCATTCTGTACTTTTGGAAAAATTTATTTACCATTGTAGAAAGAGTGAAGGTATTTTAACTTTTCAAGGGATTTAGACAAGACTGAAGTTCCTGTTTATTCAGTTAAAGCTCATTCTCAAATTATTAATGCTATAGATGGTGTTGGAGGTTTGGGTATTGGCTGTGGAGCACCTGAAATTGTTACATGCAGTAGAGATGGTAAGTTATCTCAAAATATCACTGCAAATGTTTGTGGCTTTTATTAAATAAAATTTGTGTTTTTACAATAGAAAATTAATTTAGAAAAATTAGATTTGTAAATTTGATGAAAATTTTAAACATTACTGAACACTCAGTATTTGAAATATATTAATATTTCCTTAATATTTCTAATTGTTATTCATCCTTAATATGTTTTCAATTTTAAAATACTTGAGACTTAAATTAACAATAAATTTAAAAACAGAATTTTTAAAAATCTATATTTCCATTTAAAGCTGAATGTCTTTGTGGCCTTCTATTTCTAGATTATCTTATGCCTTAAAAATTGGGTTTAAAACATTTCTATCAAACATTTATTCTAATAAACAAATGCTGCTTGTAATCCTATTAGAAATCTTATGAACAGAAATATTTCTGTAAAATGGTTGGTTTAGTAAATGAGAGCATTATAGAAAAAGTTCTCAAAGATAGATATATTTATAATGTTTTTTAATTCTATAATTTGTAACATGGTGTAGATACAGTCAATATTTAAGTGGTAAAACAATGCTAAGCAAAGGTTATCTTCAAAAAACATTTTATTTAACAAATGTTGTATATTAATAGATATATTTGAAATTTTATTATATATAGTATTTGAAATTGTTCATCATCAGGATAGATGTGTATCTCATTGTGGCTAGAAGTTTTCTGCTGCTCTAATTTCCATTGAATGGTTTTTATGCAGAGAATACTGTGGGGTTGTTCAAAGTATAAAAATGTTTGACATTTCTGTGTGAGAAATTTTATTTCACCAATTGACTTCAATGTTGGGATATAATGAGGGACTATTTATAAATTTAGAATTCTAGTGAATAGGTTGCATATAATGGAAAATTGATTTAACTATTTTTATATAGTTTAAATTTAATATTACATATCCCTCTCCTAAAAAATAAGTGGAAAATGTCGAGCACATTTGCAATGAAATATAAAATAACAAAAAAATTTAATATAGAAGAATACTCTGCTTTATTCACCTTAATTTTTTGAAAGATTTTCATCAATAGGAAGAAAACAGTCACATATTAAAGGAGAGAAAATCTTAATCTGAATTACTCCATATAAAAGCTCGAAAGATGAGCGCCTATTAATTTCTTATTTTAGTTTGGGCACAATCCATAACTTCCTCTACTCTGTAACAGTCCCTTGATTATGTATTATACTAGACTTTTAAATTCAATGATTTATAACATGATGGAGAAATAGACAGTAATTAAATGGTGAGACAATACTAAACTAAGAAAATTTTTAAAAACATTTTACCTAACAAATTGTTGAAACTGTCTACCATTAGCATATATATGAATCTCATCATAGCTAGAAGTCTTCTGCTGCTCTGTTTTGTATTGAATGGCCGTTATATAAAGGATTCCAGGAGGTTGTTCAAAGTATAAAAGAATTTCAGGAATTCATTGACACTTGAGTTTTTAAAAACCATTAGCATCAATGTATGGAGCCGAGCTGAAGCCAAATGGTTAGTGCTCTGGCAGTCAGTTCAACAGTTCGTGGGTTCGGAGTCCACTTTAAGCCATAGGTTCCAGTTTAAAAAAAAAAAAAAATTACATTTGAGCAACAAACAAAAACCAATATATGGGTAAAATGATGAAATATTCCTAAATTTAATATTGTTCTAAAAAAGTAGTATTTAACAAAGATTTTATTTGACTATTTAAATTTAGTATTATATATTTATTACTGTGTGTGTATTAGTTTGTTTCATCACAGTAGAGTTAACGAGAAATTAATTAAAATAATTTTATCTGTTATTTAAGTATTTCTTATTGGTTTTTTATTATGCATCCTTATAAAAAATGTTATGTCAACAGTCTCAAAATTAATTTTGTTTTAATTTATTTCTTTATTATAATAGTTATTACATTAACTGCTATTTTACAGCTTTTATTTATGAACCAAAATAAATTATTCTTTTAAGTGAATTGTGTGTAATTTATAACATTGTTATCTTATTTAACAATAAAGTTTTATGAGAGAGAGAGAGAAATCTGTTTGTTATGCTTAATTTGTTAAGAAAGTATTTCTTTGCACAGTTAAATTTGTTCATGGATTTTATCAAAATATGAAGTAAATAAAAAATTCATGATAAATAAATTTATATATATATATATATATATATATATATATATATATATATATATATATATATATATATTTCTCTAACTTGCTTGAAAAGAAAATTATTAAAATCAACCAACTGGTAGCTTTTCATCATTTTCTTTATCGACATATTGATGCCTCTGTGGCTCAGTAGTTGCATGCCATTTTCCTTAAGATCAATAAAGTGAAGTGTCACTTGTCATGATAAGTAATTGGCAAGGTAACCACATTCTCCCTTACTAACTTACTGTAGCTCCATGAGCTGGGGGCATGTCCATGTTAATCTGTAATGTCCTAAGTCTTTATACTAGTGTGATTTGGATGTGGAGAGGAGCCAACTCAGTATGATCATGTCATTTGAGTGTAGTTCAAACTTACAAGGTGTTTGGTGATAGGCAAATATTCCAAACTCAATAATTTTAAGTTAGATTCCAGGGCTCACCTAAATCACTATTATGTCTACATATATATACATTTTTGTTTGAATAACAAGCAAATTTATTTTGCTGCTTTTAAAAAAGTCCAGTATACTTATTTTTCCATAAGAAATAATATGTAAAATATTTGCTTTTTCGTTGTATTTTTATTTAAAAATTATTCATCAAGGTGGAGTTAAAGTTTGGGATCCACGTCAGAAAGATACACCAGTTGCAACAATGGAGGCTGAAGCTGGTCAGGACAAAAGGGATTGTTGGACTGTTGCCTTTGGTAAATAAAATTTAGATTTTTTATAACTTTTATTTATTTAATTTATATTAATTTATTTCAAATAATAAAATGTAATTTTACATTATTGTGAGAAGTAAAATTTAGATTTAGCCTGTTTTATTGTAACTTAAAAAAATTTGTTGATAGTTCTTTTATTCTAATTAGCTTAATAACTTTAGAAGTTAACTTTCTTGAAAGTTTTATACTATAACAGAGTTTCCTGGAGATCATAACAAACCAAATGTATAGTTTTTTGTATCTAATTAATAATTTACTTAAATTATTACCAACTATAAAATTAATTTGTTCAAAGTATGTATCAAGTAGTATTATCTACAAACTTATATTAAATATTTCATGATTTATGTAAACATTTGGTAGCAATCATGAATATCTTTCCTTTTATCATTTGAAAATTATTTATTTAAAAAGAAATGTATTTTCATCTTGTTGGTTTAAAGTAGTTTTAAAAGATATCTAGTTTATCATAATATGATAACATATCATGAAATGATAAACTAGAGAGGTTAACCCCTCTAATTTATCATTCTTAGCTTTTTAAATTTTACAAAAACTTTTAGTGTGTTTTGAAAATAGTGGTTGTGCTTTAAATTTTGTGTGTAAGAGAATACTTTTAAAACATGTTATTAATAATTATAGATTTTATGCTTTTGATTCAGAATCATGTCAATATTCAAAAAATATTATTTGAAACGCATGAAAACCTGTCAAATCAATTATTTCAAATTTGCTCAAATATTAAAAAAGTATTAATAGTTTTTTTATTTTATTTTTTATTACCATGTGTTGTGAATTATGAATTAATATTGATTGTTGAAATAGAGCTTAAAATATGATTATCATTTGAATACTCTGAAAGTTATGTTAAGTAATTTATAGGAACAATCTGAATTCATAGGTTTTATATCATAAAATAATTTCTCTTTATATTATTTTAAAGAATTTTATGAGTCAGGCAACAAAAATGGCTCTGCAAGCTTCCTATTTGCCTCATATTGCCCTTGTTCTTTTTCTTACCTCCCTAGTTGAAACTCTCCTTTTTCTTATGGTCACTGTTTTCAATTTATTAATGCTAGAAAAAATTATGAAATTATAATAGTTATAAAATTTATTATGAGATTCCATTGAACACACAATTTTAAGAAGTATTAGGAAGATAAGGGGATGAAGAAATCTTTGGTAAAAGTGCATTTCAATCAGAAAAAATATTGATTTAAAAAAGACATAGTAGATTGATATCTTTTGTAGTACAACAATATTCTAAAATTTTTTTTAAACACTAGTTTGTAGCACATCTTGCTTTCAGAATGGAAAATACTTATATCAATTACCAACATGAAAATTTATCATTATGATATCTGTTGTACACAGTGTTAAATATTATGGGTGCTTGGGTTCACTTTGGCTTAGTGATAAGACCAATATACTCAGAATGAAGGTTTAACCCTTGCTTTTGTTAAATAACAGATGGTAAATATTTATAAGGATCCCCCCCTCTCTCTCTCTCTCTTTTGTAATACATAAAAATCAGCCAATATTTTTGAAAACTTCTCCTGAAAGGACTTTTTTCAAAGCTACATGATGTAATTGTTAGAATTCCAATAGTTTTCTGCTGTTAGACTATCTGTGTAAATATTCTGGGAATTTTGATCTCACTAATATATAAAGAACAATATAATGATATATTAACATAAATACTTAATTTTTTTTAAATAATATTTAATTTGTTATCACAAATAAATTTTCTCTAAAAATTTATAACAAAATTATTAAACTAAATGTGTTATCTGATCTTATTTTGTATGCCAATTTTTAGGTCATTTTTTTATTTATAAAAATTAAAATATTTCCACTGCAAAACATGTTTTTCATGTCAGTAAAATATTCAGAGTTTTAAATGCTAATATTAATTAATTTTTCACGATTTTCTAATATTAAAATGTGTATTGTTTATATTAAAAAATATACTTTTGACAAATTTAAAATAACAAACTATTTCCATTTTATCGATGCTGTTTTTTATTCAATTGAACTCTAATTATGTAACAAATTTTTAGAAGATATAATGTATAAAACTATTTGAATTTGCATTTAATATTCTTTGCACATTTAATTAAATTATAAAATAAAACATCTCTAACTTCTTTATTGTGTTTTAAAGTACTATAAATTTCATATTATTCATTTAGGGAACTCCTATAATAATGAGGAAAGAGTAATTTGTGCTGGTTATGATAATGGTGATATTAAATTGTTTGATTTAAAGAATATGTGTTTACGTTGGGAATATAATTTAAAAAATGGAGTAAGTGTGGTTTCTTATATCATTACTAACTCATGCTTTGTGTTTATTGCAGATATATGCATAGGAATATTTTGTATTTTTAAATTATTTTCAGTAACCTCCTAACATTGGCTGTGTTTGGGCATAATTTTAAAGATAAAAAGATACATGTGTATAATAATTACTTTGTACTTTTGAATTTTTTATTTTTCATTACTATATGAACTATAGATATTTTATGTTAAAATTATATTAAGATATTGTAAATTATACTTTTATTTAAATCTTATTTATCTTTAAAGAAAAACTTATGAATTACATCATGTGAAGAAAACTTATTTAATTTTAGCAGATAGCTTAAAAAAAATGTTCACTACCTAAATTTTTTATAAATGACTGGATGTACATAAAAATAAAGGATTTGGAAGGCTATAAAATAATTAATTTTAAAACAATCCGTAAATTTATCCTGCTTTGTAACATTAGGTTAATTCTGTGTTTTTTCTTAGTTTACACTTCACAATGATATTATATTACCTAATGTTGTTTTGATAATTATAAGTGAAGTATAAGGTGTTTTTAAAGGCTAAAGAAAAAAAACCTTATGTTATAGAAACTGCCCACATGAATTCATTTTCTGTTTAAAATTGCCGGTAATTTAAAAATATTTCAGTAACTTCTATTCTAAATAGATATTTAAAATTTTAATTAAATCCAAAAATTGCTTAATATTTGGAACAAATACAATAAATCAATCATATAAGATTATTTAAATATATAAAAAGATAGAACATATAACCAGTACACGAAGTGAAATTTACAAAATGAATAAATTTTAAAGAATATATAAAAATTTATTTTAACATATTGAGTTAATTAAAAAATTATGTGTTTTTCATATTTGAAGTTTTTTTATTATTTTAATACTAATTATGACTTAAAAGTACATTTTTATATTGATTTATAAATTACTTTTCTTTACTTAAGTTATATATACTTTCTACAAGTCTCTTGTTTTTAACCTTAATTCTTTATGTATTAAGTAACTGATCCTTTGAGTTTCTTACAATCTCGAAATAAAATGTCCCCAAATATTTTATGCACTTGTCTATCCTAGTGTAAGTTTAAATATATACTTTTATCATGATATCAATTAATAAACCATTTCTTTTTTAAATATTTATATTTTATTTGAAAAAAAACAGAACATTTTATGTAAATTATTGTAAACTTATATGGTTTTATAACAGGTTTGCTGTGTTGAATTTGATCGTAAAGATATAAATATGAATAAGTTAGTTGCAACAACATTAGAATCCAAGTTTCATGTATTTGATATGAGAACATACCATCCAAAGAAAGGATATGCATCCTTACTTAAAAAAGTAAGTAGTTCTTTGATCACATATTATATAAAAATTCTGCATTGTATCTTACTGTAATTTTAATGTTTTCCGTTTATTACTTTATTGAATATTATTTACTATGCATATCTTTTTCACTCATAGAATAACTCCTAATAAATAATATCCAGTCAAATGCTGATAAATATTTTATTTACTTTTATAAACACTAAACAAATATGTTAATTTTTTCAAATGGATGTATGTATAATAAATTTCAGTTCCCATAACAATCCAAACCAATTTCCACCTGTTCTTTTAGTGCTAGCTGTGTCAATGTACTATAACATAGTTGTCTATGATAATAAATAAAAGAAACAATGTGACTACTCAAAATGATCGTAATATATTTGTAGCATATTTTATCCTGTGTTATCAATTCTTATAATTAAATTTGTGGTAGATTTTATCTATTGATAATTTTGTTATTGTTAATTTTTTAGGCTCATAAATCAACAGTATGGCTTGCTCGTCATCTTCCACAAAATAGAGATATATTCATGACGACTGGTGGATCTGGATCATTATGTCTTTGGAACTAGTGAGTATTATAACATTAAAGTTATATTTAAGTGTATGTTTGAGTTTAAAATCAATTTATTTACCTCATAAATTATATTTCATTTAAAAGTTTTTGTTGTTGTTACTAATCTTAGATTGTCTAGCTTTGCAAAACTATCTCTATAAATCCAAAAATATACAAAAAAATCTAAAAACAATAGAGGATCCTGAAGAAACTCGTCCATTTTAAAATCCAAACAAACTTTTTAATGATATTTATTAAAATGCAGTTATATTAATTTCAATGGACAGAATGCAATATTTTTTTCTACATATGAATGTCATTTATAGAAGATGGGTGTTTAAGTTTCTCAAATTAAAATTGTAAACTTTTATGAGTGTCTTTTATAAAATTATCATTTAGATAAGCTTGTAAACATACAATGTCTGGCCATTTATATATTTGTGCAATATTTGTTTGAATATATTATACAATAGACACTCATTTTCACAATCTTGTAGGGACCAATGAAACAGTTCAAGTCATAAAATAGAAAAATAATATATTTCTTTATAAATAACTTACTATTAGAATTATTTACAATGCACTGTGAGAAACATGTGCAAAATAAATATTGGAAAACAACACTTGCGTTTTATTCTCCCCTCTTCACACAATTTTCTAAAGCTCAAGCCATGTCTGATTATAAATGCTTAAAGCTAGCTGTCTTTGAAATCTTTTGTTAAATCAAAGCAGTTGGATTTCTATTTAATGACATTTATTGAAACTGTATAGAGTTTTCTTGCCTATATAATTACTTCTAGCTGAAGTAATTGTCATTGAGCGACTGAGAAAGCTGCAAATAAATAGTTTGTGTTTAGAAGAAACTTATTTTTATTTCTACATTATCACATCCTTGTTGCCAAAAGAGAAACTAATAACATTATTACGTAACTTTTTATATTCTTATTTTTTCTTTTAATATAAAATGCTGTATTAAAATATATTAAACTTTTTTATAATTATCTATGAATGTTCTGTAATTTAAATAAGCATTATCTGTTGCAAACCAGAACAAATATCATTAAATATTGGACTAAGGGCCAAAATCCAGTCATCATGGTCTTGAATGGCCGTACTTAAAAATAGTCTTAAAGGTTTATGTGAAAATAAGGGGGAGGCATTGTTTACGATGTTATTTTTTCCAAACTTTTAAATTTCTTGATTTTTTTTTTTTGTTAAATTATGGGATAAAATTATTTCATTTAAAATTTTAATAGTTATCGGTGATTGTTGTGGGATTTATTCATTTCTTAGATTGATTTGAAAAATAATTCCTATCATATGAAGGAATATTTGTTTGTGGGAACTTAAATTTTCTTTAAAAAATTACAACATACAAATCCTTATAGTTAGTAATTTGATTGCATCGATTTTGTTCTGCATATTATATATTAGTTTTATTGATGTATAATCAATGATTTCAGTAGTGCTCTATTATTTATTATACATAATTATTGCAAAAATGTGGATAATCACTATAATATTTTTAGTTTTTGTAAGTTCATTTAAGAAATTGAAATTTTTTTTATTGTAAATTGAAAAATTTCTTTTTATATTATTTTTTAATAGTATTTTTATTTTAGATGTTCTTTAAACCATTATACTGTTTGATTCTAGAATACTATATAACATGATTAATACTTTTGACTATATATTTTACAAATGTCTAACTTTTTACATTTTAATAATTCTGCTCAGTTTTATTGAATTTGATAAGAAATTAATTCATTCTCATAGAAAAACTAGTATCTTAAGAAATACCAAAATCAAGCTAAAAATTTGCAATAAAATCATGTAAAAAATTTTAAGAATTTAATTTTGTAAATAATAAATATTACTATTTCTCAATTCAAATTATATTCCCTTTCATTAAGCATGGTGTTGCAAATAAAAACACTGTCAGCCAATAAATATTTGAACTCCTGTCATAAAAGAGATAAGCAATTTATTCAGTAGTTGATACAGCATGTAAATGACTCAGACAACCATGTGAGTCAGTTACAACCTGAACCCTCCAAGGCAGCCTTTCCATAAGTGTATTGAGACTGGTTACTGGTATTTTCTTCCATTCAATTTGAAGAAGATATTCTTTCACTGATTTTGAACGATGAGTTCAATCATTAATTGAGCCATCCATCTCATCCCAGAGGTAGTCCATAGGATTCAAGTTTAGACTCTAAGTAAGTCAGTCTGATCAGTTCATCCCTTTGTCAACAAACCAATCCATTGTGGACATTGCAACATGATAATCCTGTAAGTAATAATGTTACAATTAATGTAAAAGTGCCAAAGCATAGAAAATACACTTATCTAGAATGATGGAATAGAATTCATGGTTCAGCCTACTGGGATGTAGAGTCTTAGTCCATACCACAAGAAACATCTTTATACCATAATTCCACCTCCACCCAAACTTTACTGTTGGCTCAATGCATTCCCTCAAAAGGCATTCTCAGGGTATATTTGCCGAAGCTAGACTCTTCCATCTAATTGGTAAGTTTGAACATGGATCATTACTCCGAAAACTCATTTCCACTCATTTATGGTTCAATTTTGATTTAATGCCACCTCAACTGAGTACCATGTTTGAATTCTGTAATTAAAAGTTTATGAGCAGCAACATGACCATGGAAACCAAGCAAATATGTTTACTTGTAGATGGCATTTATCAAAACAGGGGTCCTGAATGCTTGTTGGAACTCTTATTATATATGGGCCATCAATTTGTTACTCTCCCCCCCCCTCGAATTTCATTGGATAGCACTCATTGCTCTATCTCTTAGTTTCATGTTGAGACCCACATTGTAGGTTTAATCTACATTATAATTTATAAACTACTTTAACATCTTAATTTAATGTATAACGTTCTTTTGTATTTGATATATATTTCATTGTCTTTTGTATTTGATATATATTCTTCTGTATTTGATATATATTTTTCATATATTGATTTGCTTACTTTTTAATGTATTTCTTTGACTCTACTTACTTCAATTTTTATATATATTCTTTAATACAGACACTTTCCAGATGAATAGCATGAAGTTTTTTTAGACTTTTGTCCTTCGTGCTTGTCAGAAAAGAGTGTTCTATTTGCATAGTTGATCATTTCCCTCCTGGTGAAGACGTGGGCCTTTTATGCCTTTTTCCTATTTGTATTATATAGTTTTTTTCTTGATTTTGTCTTATTTGTATTGAATTTTCTAGTTTCTTACTATTGTCCTTGACTTTAATTGTTCTTTAAGTTACATCTTATATATATTGAAATATTTTCAGTCAATTGTACTAAACATGTTTGAGAAACATAAAATGTGTAACATACACATTTTATGCAATTAATTCTGTGTTGTTGAAAATTGATAAATTAAAAATATTAATTTTGTAAATATTATTAGAATAGTTTATTGAAATACATGCTTCTTTTCATGCAGTGAATATCCTTCTAAGAGGTATAGTGAAGAAGGCTCTTCAAAGATTGGTGTTATGGGAGATGCTCATTTACTTCAAAACAATATCATAACAAACCAACCTATATCTGGATTTGACTGGAATGCAGACAAGCTAGGACTTGCAGTGTGTAGTTCTTTTGATCAATCATTATACATTATACTTGTAACAAAATTGAATACTATCTAATTTTTAACTATACATGATATCCTTTAGTGTAACTTCTCATACACCTGATGTTCATCTTCACAAAAGTTACTTAATATTCTAGTCATTGGTAAAATGGGATCAGTATTTTTATGCATATATTATGGCATTTGAAAAAATATTTTCATATGTTCATGAAGGACTATCATTATAGTAAACCAAACTGCTGGTTACCAGCAAAAAAATATTTGTAAGCAAAAATATTTTTATATGATGAAAAACATTTCATAAAATTCATTTCTCCTTAAGAAATAAATATAACTAATAATAAAAATACTCACAAAAATATTTTCTGCTATATTTTAGAATTCTTTAAATTACATACATGTAAGCTTTTGAATAAAATGTAGTTGATCATATTTCTAAAATTCGCTTAAGTACTGCTAAGTTAATGCCAGAGTATATTTGATAAATAAAATTCTTAAACAATTTTATAAAATAAAAAAGTTATTGAAAAATTTTTGGAAAATTAGATTTCAGCTAGAATTGTTTTGGAAAATTTTAGTCAAATGTTATTTTAAATTGTTCATTAGAGTGTTAAGTCAATTAATTTAATTATGCTTTTAGCATTACCATAAAAATAAAGTAATATCTGAGAGTCATTTCTATGTTGTATATGATGTTACTACATACAAGTAATTAATATTTCACCTCATCATTTGTTTTCCTTGTTTACTTTATGTTGTGAGTTGTTTTTATTTTTATACATATATATTTTTCCACTTTTATTGTCACAAAACTTTTAAATAGTTGTTTATTATTCCTTTATCACAAGCATATATCACAGAGTATGTTGAATGTGCTTCTACTCTTTTAGTTTAATGTATGAGATGTCGTATGTTAATAGTGTCCTATGATTATTTACTCAACCATTAATCCTAAGTTTACAATACATTTTCAAAATTTCTTTAAATAATGTAACATTAATATTTTTATTAAAGTTAAAAAATTGTGTCTGTAAATTGGAAAAGCAAGTTCGGTATTCATTTCATTTATCTAGAAATTTTATTTAATGAAAACCTTTGCATATGTTAAATTAAATTAATTTATAATTAACACAAATTAAATTTTAAGGTAATGCATATCGTTCATTAAATTATCAAACTGATGTAGAATTCTTATGATGGATATAATCATTTATAAATTTTATATCTACAACATTCATTTTTCTGACAAAGAAAGTTTTTGATTTTTTGATAAGTTAAGAAATTTTCGTAGATTAACAATAATTTGTTTATTTTTCATTGTAATGTATGCAGAGATTTCCACTGTAAAATTTCTAGGACAGTGTAAAACATGTAAACAACTGCAAATAAAATAATTCAATTTTAATGTGGCAATTGATAGATTGTTTGACAAAACTATATTTCTAAGTGTTAAAAAATTACTTCAAAAAATTCAATATCTAATAAATTTGGTTACATTACATTTTTTTTACTTTTATGATAAACATATTTTTCAATTTGAATTACATTACTATTGTGAAAATGAAATTTGTATTAGGCATCATTAGCATTTGATCTATGTTATATGTAGTTTAAGAAAAGAAAAGTTATAATTCATTTATATTTAATCCAGATTTGTATTCACATTTGTCTAAAAAGATTATTTATTCATATAAGCATAACATTTGTATAATAAAAAACCAGTACCATTAAAAAAATTAAATAACTATGGAATTTGTTATTTAATAGAATTTCATTCAAATATATAAACGGAATTTGTTAAATTTCATAATGTGCTGGAAATATAAGTCAATCGCTTTTGTAATTTAACTATACTTTAACTGTTAAACAATTATTTTTCACTGTGTTTAGTTTCAATGATTTTTTAATGTGGAATTGTGCTGATATTTTCATGAATGTTAAATTTCATATAAATTTATCATTTAAAGTTTTAAAGTGTTAAATGAAAAACTTGTTACTGTTACTCATTGGGATTTATGTTAAAGTTTGACTTCTATACAAATATCATACTTTGTATAAAATGAAGATTTTGTATTAAAATTTTTACTGCCTGATATTGTTTTACAAAAATATTTTGCATAACATTAAACACATAATTGAAATTACCTAAATATAAGTCGAAAATATGATTTTTTGTATGTAAAACAAAATGTTTTAAATTTAAGACTTTTTGTACCTGTAAAAGAAATTAAGATCATACTTTTGTTTTGTTGTTGTTACTAATGACACTTGGCGAAGCCAAGCCTACCCATCTGGGACTGGGCAAATGAAGTCAGAAAGAACGTCCTCGGTTGAACGGAGCCTACTTCCACGAGGGGGGAAGAACTACTTTTGGCTCAAAGATTACAGCACCATCTGAGTCTTGCAATTTAGAATTAGGTATCCAGAGAAGACCCAAGGATTTGTTCCTAACGCCCCCAGAGGTATAAATTTAGAATGGGAATACGGAGCACATTGCAACCACAACATACTTTACGTGCCTCAATTGTCATTAGTGAACACGAAAAATCTTCTGTTAAGCCGTGATTCAAACTCACTACCTTCCGATAATGAGAATGGTGCCTTAACCAATCAGGCAACAGCGACCCTACACACTTTAATAAAAATCGTTAACTTAAATTCTTAAGTTTATGTTGTAATTATCTATGTATGATATGAGATTTATGTATCAAAACCTATGCTTGAGATATAAAAAAATATTGCAGTAGACACTCATTTATACGAACACATAGAAACTGGTAAAATAGTTCTTAAAATCAAAAGTTTTTAAAATTGAAAAATACCTATTATATTATAATTTTTTTTACCATACTATTTTTTCTTTATGTATCGATGAAGTACAATCAGAAAAAATATTTA